>CAXKVY010008273.1:0-12445 GCA_964058915.1 Tetropium fuscum
TGAAATATAATTAGTCATAGTCATCATAATACAGACAACTAATATAGGCAAATTATCATTATTAGACTAAGTGTAGCTTGCAGAGGAGGGGAGCTAACCAATATGCCTAAAGAAAAAATGATAGATGAGATCATTTGAGAAATTTTAGTTAATTTTGTAATGAGTAATTTTGTTGAGAATTATTTTAGAAAAATCAAAAACAAAGGTAATCCGATATTTTGTTTAACATCTGGGGATATTCCGGGATTAAATAGGGTATAACGTGTAAGAGAGTATGTGAAAATACGTCCAGATAACATAAACCATCAACGTTTTTGTCAACGTGTCTTGTCTAAAATGCCAAATTAGTATAATTGTTTGTTACTGTTTTTAATTTATCTGACGCTGAAGAATATATCGGACATGTTTTCGGCGATGGTCTGTTTTCATTTTTGACTGATTCTGGTGCTGGTCAGTATAACAGTGAGATGGCACGGCGCGGCGCTGGCGGAGGCGGCTGGAAAAGCAATACTGTTACTGAAAGCTACATTGACAATTCGAAAGAACAAAAGAAGAACATATTTTAGGAACGAATACACAGACTAAAATACCAATTTGCGAAAATAAGGCAACAAATTTAAGAGCGATAGTCAAATGGTTTACCATTTATGATAAATATAAGTTGCGATGTGTATTTTGAATAGAATATTTAGGTCTGGAAATCACTAGCTAGTATAATAGTACTTTCTAATTTCATTATGGTACTAGGTCTTTTTGGAACTTCATTATGACACTAGGCTCATAATGAACTTAAGTACCTGCATTCGTATAATTAGATGACATAATATCATAGGGCGAGCCAGCAGATAAATATATGTATCTGCAACATTCCAAATACACAACAAATAGAAATAAGAGTCACAAAGATCTCTTTCGATGGAGTTATCTAGTTCTCAGACAACTTACAGGGAGTTTCATATTTCAACATGGCCATTCCTTACTGCCTTATACGTATATCTGTCTTCGCTAACAGGAACATGACAGGAAATAACATCCTTTGACTAAATTATATTCAACCCACATATTTATCTGCTTACAGCATTTTTCCCTTTTGATATACCCGGGGCCGAACCCGATTACAAGCCCTTCAGATTAGCCCGCATAAATTCAGCAGAATTTGCATTCCATATTCATAAAACACATTGATGTGTATATTGGCCCAACAGTGCCACCTGCTACAAGGAAATAAGAATGCGGGATGGCCTAAAGCTGCGGAAACGCAGAGGATATCTGCCCGGCCTCTCCATGATAGTTACAGTGTAAATTACGGCAGTATTCCCGTGTTGGCGCGTAGCACGATTTCGGGCAGGTGGCGCCAATATGATAGCCTGTTATGTGTCCCTATTCCTTTCCTGTTCCACAACTACGGTCATTTATCTTAGTTAAATTGGCCTGGGCGGTATTTGATTTTGCCGTGTCGGATAATCGATCTTTCTTAATTGAAGCAGAAATATGGAACAAAGGGCGGACCGTGCTAAGTATGCGCGATAAAAATCTAATTGAAGTCTACTCTCCAAAACAATTTAGTTGGTGCTCCGATCACCGTGTAATCCTGTTCGGTAGATTGACGGCGCAATGACAGCTGCCCATTTATCAGCCGCCAACAAGCTATCATTTTTTATTTAATAAAAGAGCACCCTAAAGGAGCAGGCTTGAATTGACCACAGGATCAATGTGAACAACCAATTTACCTTCTAAATAATCTTCGTTGACATATATATCGTTTTTGTTAAAAATTTTTCTCTCAATATTATTAAACAACTAATTTGATGAATTTAATAATTTGATTTGATGATAGAAACACTTGTGTCTTTCTAGTCACAATAAATTATACTTTGACTTTTATAAAATATGTTAGGGTATGAAGATCACTCACTTCAGAGGAGATTCAAAATAAGCTGAGTTTTCTCAAAATTTAATCTTATCGTGTGACAAATACTATATATGAATCTGGAGTGAATCTAGCATTCAAGAGAAAAAAGATAATTAAATGGGATATAAATTTATTATAGGGAAATATTATGGTGCATCCAAATTTTTATAAAGCTTAATCTAGCCTGCGATAAATTTATAATACATGGGATATTAAATCCTCTATATACAATATTCCTTATATATGTAGAAAAGATTTTGACATTAGTTGCGACATTATTTATTGAGACATTATTTAAAAGGGACGTCTTAATACTTGGTTGTTATTACCTTCTAACAGGGTTAATTCAACAACACCTCTAATACAAGGTCAAAGTGCTGCCTCGTGACGTCACCATCCGGAGGCCTACGAGATACTTATGTTATTACGGGCTTTATGTAGTTATTTAGGTAGGTATGTCTGAAATCGTTTTAATGTAGTTTTGGAGATCAATAAAAAGATCAAACTACACAAAGATATTACGGCATAAATCTATCGGAGTCTATGAAAAACACAGGTAAAGAATAATTCAAATGGTTAACTTTCAACTGTTTCGAAATACAGCCAAGATTACACGTGTCTAATTATTAGAGTCTAGATGGTTAATTGTTGTAAGAAAACTGACAAGTAATTCGTGATTAATTTTAGACACAGGGGCAATATGAACAACTTCTTTAAAAATTTGAACAAATGCTAGTAAATGTATACGCAGATGTCGCTAACGAATCGTTATTATTTATTGCAGCTCCTACAACATTACCACCGTTATAATCTAAATATGGATCAATGTGAATTTCATCCATTAGTAAACTAACATTTATTTTGTCTTGGTCTTTTAAATATTTAAAGATTTTTTGTGCATATGTTAAAAAAGTTTTCTTCTCATCAATATGAGGATCAGTTAGAAAACCATTACAGACTCCTTTGAGTGTTTCGGGATGGGACAAAATTATAGGACCACGATTTCGTAAATATCTATATGCATGAGGACTAATTGTATATAAAATTGAGCAAAAAACCATAGTGGTAGTGGAATATCTATAACGTTCTTTTAATAATGTTCGCAATTTAAGTTGATCAGAAATAAATTCAATTCCTTGTGAAACATTTTCGTCCTCTATTTTTAAGGTTTTACGTACATTTGACATAAAGTTCACAACATGGTTAAGCTTTGACATGTCTGTATGTATGTCTGAAAATGTATTTCATGTAATTCTGTAAGTTTTTCGTCTTTGCTTTTTCGATACGATATTTTTTTTGACAAGTATTTGGGACAGTTCGGAAATTTACTTGGTACGCTAGTTTCTTTTAACCGGAGTAAAACTAAAATAACTGAAACGATCTTACCAGTTTTTGTATCCTGTTGGGAAATTTTGTAAATAAAATCTTCCTTTTCAAAGTGGCACTCACACACTCGGGAGTTGTCACTCGGCACAAAACTTTCACGTGGAATTGCAGAGAGCCACTTTCTGCGATACTCTTCGCCTCTGGGAAAACGAAACACCCGAACTTTTCTACTGGTTTCGTAATTTCCTGTACAACCGGGAACACAACACTTTTGGGGCATTATGATATAATACCGCAACAAATAAACCGTTAAAAAAGATCAAGAATCGATTAGGAACTAGGCAAGCGCGCGTGCAATGTGCAATAAGATTAACCCCTCTAGAGGTGTTATTGCCGGCCCGTGGCGGCGTCCTATACGAAAACCCAAAACAAAACATCGTTAACAGGGTTGCCAAATTACAATTGACACGAGAGTTGTAACTAACAACGCTTGCTTCTTAATGACTTTTTGCGGCCAATTTGATTTGATAATTGACTAATGAGAAAGCTACTTTATTTTGTTTACATTCTAATTTGTTTACATTCTAAGTACAGTACAACATATAGGCAGAGAAGCGTCGCACTGGAACACATTCTGGCATCGCCGCTTCGACCGACCTAGGCAAGCCTGTTGAATTAGCTTAGAGAGTATATTCCATCTGGGTTAAGCCCCCAGAGCGTGACGTCACCATGATATCTAAAGTAAGCACTTTGTCCTTATTAGAGGGGTTATTGGTTAATCCCAAAACACTTGATAAACAAAACTTTCACTGCACCACTGACATGCTGACATCTAGCGGCGCTATGATTAAGCTGGACTGGAATGTCGATTGCTGGAATCTGTCATTATCTCAGCTTCTGCTGGACATGATTCACTGTCGCACTGACTGAACTTCTTTGGAGATTTCAGGCACTGGTTGATATATTTTAACTTGTTGGGCTTCTGCTTGAAACGATCACGAAACCTTAGATTGAATTTTCCAGGAAACTGCTCAGCATGATTCAATAAAAATTTGTTCATCACCCAAAGTCACTTAATTTTAACAAAATACACCTATAAAACCATATGGAAACACATGTAAACCAGTTTAACACAACTTTTTAACAATTAAGTTGGATTTACTGAAAATTTAGAGAAAATATGCGCCTGGCTACCTGTTCAGTGCCTTTGCTGCTGCTGTTGAACTTCTTAGCGTTATTATCCGCTATTATAAGTTACATGTGTTTTCTGTTTGTTGCAACCATAGAGAACCAATCATATGCGTCTATTATTTGCACTTTTCTTATATCACTACTTAGTATTATGTTATGTATATCGGTGACGATGTCGTTCTCTCTATCTCTTGAACTTAAAATATTTTAAATTCAAGTATAAATGATAAATACACAAAACACACAATTTTCACACAAAACAAATGAATGTTGGAACAAATCTGTGGCGGGTATTTAAGTTTTTTGGTGAGTAAAATTTGATAGTCATAAAAATTTCATTTCAGTCATATATACGTCCCTTTTACTTATCGATACTATAGATACGTATACTTGCATCCATCAGAGCAAATATGTAAAATTTTGCATCGCGTCCGTCGCGTCGGTTGACAGTGACTGAGGACTGAAAATGAATGTAGAAGTGACGGATGAACCTCTCGAGGTGCTAGAGACGGCTAAATTGGCTGTAGAAAATTTGCGGCCGATGAAAGATGGTGCAGTATATGAAGCTGCCTATGTCAAATTCGAGAAATGGTGGGAAACGTAACGCAATACTCTGAGAATGTTTTCTTGGCATACTTTTCGGAAATGGCACAAAAACTGAAAAGTTTGTGGCCTCATTATTCAATAGTTAGTCTGCGTTAGGTTTAAAGCATAATGCGAACATCGAAAAATACAACAATGGATGTGGCATTGTATTTGATGCTACCAAATTAGGAAGAGTATACAGGGCATTGTCTGAGGAGTATAAGTACTAATCAAAATTTTTCCTTTTTTCGCACACATAGGTACCTACATTTTATACTTTCTATAGTTTCCATTCTTTTTTTTCCATAATTATTTTCTGTTTCGTACTCTTAAATTATAATTAACATCTTTGCATAGGGATTTCATACTTACGACACCGATTATTATGTATATATTGTCCTGAACTTGAAGAAATCTGTTGGTCGAAAAATTAATAATTTTGAAAAGATCTTTATATAAAGTATCTACGTCATATTTCAACCGCACTGTCCACAAGTTAATGCTTTGAGCACAGCTTAACACTTACTTAGTATATGTGAACGGGAGGCCTTATTTGAAATAAAATAGTGTAGATTTATTACAGTTAGGGAAGGGTCCGACAACTCTGGAACGTAAATGTATTAGATGATATAAATTACTTGGGAGAAAATCCGAAATTTCGCCCTAAAATAACAATAATTAGTGTCGTGCCCAAATGCGAAGGGAGTCCTACGTGAAATTATAGCACTATTTTGGTAGCCGTGTAGTAATTAAGAAAATGTTTATTATCAGAGCCTGCTACATGTGTTAGCTCCGCTACCTGTCGTCCCTACTTATTGGTTAAATAGATAAATGTACATACGTTAAACAGTAGCTCAGATACAGTTTTCAGTTTATTAAAGATTAACTTAATAATTTGTGAGGATACTGTTTAAATGGGAGTCTAAAATATTCGAGACTTAAATTTATTTTTTTTACTTTATATTTGAGAATTTTTTTATGTATTAATACCTCAATAATTATAACTAAAGATGCAAAGGAACTTCAAATATATCGATGCCTACTAAATAAAAGTGTACCCAGGTTCAAAAGCAACTATGATTTAAAAAGATCTATTTAATAACTCGTTAAACTTTGCACATTTTATTAGTTTTCGAGAAATTAATTCATAATGGCCGAATCTTATTTAATTAACGGCCGACTCTGTTTATTTTAAAATCAGACATCCCGTCCAATGGAATGCGAGGTTGCCTTTTTCTTAGCAGGGCTATGTTATAATTGGTTATCTCACTAATTATTATGGAGCAAACTAAACTTAAAGTATAATAAAAACAAGGCTCAAGGAAAAGAAAGATATACCACCGGTAATATTAAAAAATATTACGCAAAATCTCAAATACGTTATACTAAAAATGGCAAACAAACGCTGTAAATAAAATAATTAAACCTCACAAATTGTAGTGGAACTGACTTCTAGGGTCATTTTAATTTTATGCATATGAATCTTACACAATGAAATATTGGATGAATGATAGATTTTCCACAACAAAGAAATATATCTGGGCATATAATATAAAATAACGTTTTACTCGGGAAAACAGTATGGCAGGCTCCGTGAAGTAAAATAACACAAATACGCGGTGTTATCAACTGAAACGGTGAGTTTTATGGGTATGTCACTAAAATATAGGTAAAAGTTATCTTTCAGAGTTCTCGTTAGTAGTCAATAAAATGGAAACAATGTATATAGATGATTTAACATAGGAATCTAGGCGCAGTCATACGGTAAAACAGTTCGAGGTAAACAACCAATTTGTAACGAATCGTTAAAATGCATCCAAATAAGGAAATAAGTTTGCTCATGCATCATGAGTGAAAAAGGTATATTACAGATAATTTGTATCCTATTTTAGGCTACATATATATCTAAATTGAATTATCTAAACTAGGGATAAATTATAAAATGAGAAACATTTTATATGATACTCTTCGCAGGTTCGGAAATTCAGTTTATCAGTTCCCAGATTATTAATCAATTCAACTGATTAATATTTATTTAAAAAGAATAGAATTTCTTCTAATTAATTCTATTATTCTATTAATTCTAATTTTGGAAAAGTTCTTTTTGGTATTTAATCGACATGTCTCTTACTTTTCCATAGCATGATACTTAATTCTGTTTTCCAAAATGATATCAATATGTTTTTATTGATGTTGTGCAATAGAATTGTGTATTTCTGGTAATAATGAAGATAATAAATTGAATACAAAAAGATAATGTTGAGAGAAGATAAGGCTAGAGTACGATTTCACAGGGTGTTACAAAATATTGAATGGAAAGGAATGGATTGGAAAAACCCGTCGCTATTGTTCAATGTAATGAATAAAGAAAAATTTCTCTGAACAAATATTAGAACGTTCACACTCTTGAATAAAGAGGCTATAATACAAAATCATCGAAATCGGACAAGTCGTCTAGACTAAAATTAACTTCAAACTTTTGGTCATTTTTGGGTGTATAATATCCTTGTTAAAGTATGAATTGGTTGCATTGACACCACATAAATCATCTGGTATGACACCACATATGTCATCTGGTATCTGTTCGAAGTTTGTTATTAACCAAATCCAAAGAGCGTAAAGTTTACCATGTACTTTTACTATGATGATGATGACGGTATACAAACGTTTGCTCTCCGATGAAAATTGGCGTTATTAGTATACCCTGACCCCGTTAGGTAAACTGGACCAAATGCTAATATTGAAACTTCTCTTGACTTGACTTCTACAGCGAAATAACTCATATACAACATAGACAACATAAATAACATAGACAAAATAGACATCATAGACAACATCGACAAAATTGACATCATAGACAACATCGACAACATTGACAACATAGAAATGAATAAATTATTTATAATATTTTAAAAAGTAATATATGATTAATATGGCCATATGATAGGGATACGAGCTGTTTAGCGTCTGTAAAGTTGTAACCTCGATTATAACTTTAATAGTCATATACGAATTCAGTCTCTTGAATTATGTATCTATAGGAAGCAACATTAACATATGGTTCATTAACAATAATTATATTCGCTTTCGTGTTCAGATGTGTGCTCTGTTTGTAAATATATGCAGAGGATGAACAAAAAGTTATCTCAAATAAAATATAAAACCCCTAATACATTTGTCGCAGCCCTCCGGGAAATGGAAGAGCTGAGTAAAAAAAGATGTTAAGAGAGATAAAATTGCAAAGAAAATATTTTACGGCCCCAGTGGGATTCAGCATCTGAGCACGTTTATTGTGTTGAAAACAGCAGCATAAAAACTCACTTTTTTGAGAGTTGTAGTGTTTTATATATAAAAATAATTATCTAATGATTGTTAATAGAACTTCACCGCTGCATGTACAGGGTAAGTCTCTTAAAATTGACACCCCTCTTATCTCACTTATCCTTTGCCGATTTAACTCATTCAAAAAAGGAGTAGACACGGTTTTTGATGAATTTTTATAATCTGAGAACAAATATTAAAAATCTCGTAAAATATACAGGGTGGAAAATAAAACATGATTTTTTTAAATGGAACACCCCGTATATTTTTATACCGAAATAATGTCCTTAATTTTCTGAATCCAAAAATGTGTAATTGTTATATAATCACTCCACCTGTTCGTGAGATATTACTGAAAACTTATCACATTACGGGTATCAATTATAAAATAAGAACATCAAGATACCTCTAAACAATGCATATTTGCATTGTTTATTTGTTGACAGATGTCATCCAGTTTTTGTGAGATAGTAGTTTACTCTCTTAGATATTAGCGTAAAAAATACGTACTGTTCGTAAAGAAGCAAGTTATTTTGAAAATGGTATATTCATTGGAAGAGCGAAAAGAGTTACTTGAAATTTATATTCAGTGCAACAAGAATAAGTCTCTTGCTCGGAGGGAGTATGTTAGGTTATTTCGAGAAAGGCTACCTCCTTCCAAAAATAGTTTTAAAAACATTTATGCAAAGTTTAGGAATACCGAATCTCTGAGAGACAAGAAAAGGGAAAGGCGAAGAACAAAAACAGGAGAAGACACAGAACTCAACGCGTTATTATATTTTGCTGAAAATCCATCCAAATCATCCATGTCGCAGCAATAGAATTGGATATATCACAAAGAAGTGTGATAAAAATATTACATCGCCATAATTTTAAACCATATAATATTTTGCCCGTTCAATATTTAGACGACAACAACTTTCAAGACAGGTTAACCTTCTGCAGAGACATACTTGATAGAATAGAGGAAGATGATGAGTTTCTAAGTCATGTCTTTTGGACTGACGAAAGCAGTTTTTCTAATGCGGGAATTTTTAACAGAAAAAATGCGCATTACTGGGCAGCGGAAAATCCACATATTGTAAAAAAAATAAAAAAACAAGGATACCAAACTGTAAACGTGTGGTGTGGCATCCACAAGGATGCTATTGTAAATCCTGTATTTATAAATGGGCCTTTAAATGCACAACGTTATGTGGATATTCTTCAACATCCAGTTGAAAATTATTTAGATAATATTAATTTAGTGGACAACAGATCTGTTATTTGGCACAGGATGGAGCACCACCACACTCTGCAAGGAACGTCACCAAATACCTAAACAGAAAATATCCTATTTGGATAGGAAGGCACGGTGTTATACATTAGCCCGCTAAAAGTCCGGACTTAACACCTATGGATTTTTTTCTCTGGGGTACGATAAAACAAGATATATACGAACGAAACTGGGGTTTTTAATAATATCAATGAGTTAAAAGAATGCATACGTGTAAAAATTGAGGAATTAAACCAAAATGGTGATATATTTCAAAGGGTGAGAAGCAATTTTATAAAGCGATGCCAAATGTGTATTCAGAGTGGTGGTGGTTACGTGGAAAATATTTAATTACGTTACGTGTAAATAAATAAAATTGTGTTACTCTATTGTGTTACTGTATTAATATTGACTTTTATTTGTTTTTATTAGGCTTATGTTGTTTATTGTTATTACTCGTTACTGTTATTGTCACTTATATATTATTTATTTATTATCTCAATAAATGGCATTGTTTTCAGAGGTATCTTGATAGATTTTTTGTTTTATTATTGACACCTGTAATGTGATAAGTTTTTAGTAATATCTCACGAACAGGGGGAGTGATTATATAACAATTAGATATTTTGTTAATCAGAAAATTAAGGACATTATTTTGGTCTAAAAATATACGGGGTGTTCCATTAAAAAAAAATCATGTTTTATTTTCCACCCTGTATATCTTACGAGATTTTTAATATCCGTGCTCAGATTATAAAAATTCATCAAAAACCGCGTCCACTCCTTTTTTGAATGAGTTAAATCGGCAAAGGATAAGTGAGATAAGGGGGGTGTCAATCTTAAGAGACTTACCCTGTACCTCCACCACATAAGAAAAATTGGAATTAAAGATATTACTCACATGACTTCATATAAAAGATATTTTGTAAGCTCATCTTTTTCATGACCTTGTAGATGAGAGTACCTGTTAGGTTTTCCACTAATTGATGATAATCTAAAGAGAAAACCAAAATCTTTATGGACGACTTTTAAAGAAAAAGGTAAACTACAGGTACTTCGAGGTAATTATAAATCGTGCAATGAGGCAGCTGGAGAAATCTTAACTTATTTAACAAGAGGAAGGTAAAGTTGAATAATGCCCCTGTTCAGACTGCGAAATATGTGATTGTGAAGAAGTGATAGAGTGATATACGAGTGAATTAATCCGTAACGAATTTCTCGCGGTCTTGATATTGGCGGTGATCATCGAAGACCGAATGAATTTATACCTGTAATAAAGTAAATGGCTGCTGATATATCTTTTTTAAATTAATGAGCCAATATTCTTTCAGTGCTAATTTCAAGGAACATTTATTTCTTTTAGGAATTTCTCTGTTATGTATAAGAAAAATTGTTTTTTGACTTTTATGCTCTGCAATTACATACCTACTTTATTTAAACGCAAACTATTTATACTCCTAAATCCCAGAAGGTACATGAGAGTGTTTTTGAACGCTCTTACACTTATGTCTGATCTACGATGCAGCTATTCAAATATATGACTATAAGTAGCAGAAATATGAATTGCGAACAAATACTTTAGAGTACATGTTTAGCTGAATTGCACATAGTACGTGACGCCATATTTCTCCCATTTCCGCTTCAACATTGGACTTGGTATTACCACCTATTTGTACAAATAGAAATAGAGCGCCCGGATATTGTTCCAAATTCACAATCTAAATTCTTTAATGTGGCTGTACGTGTACAAGGAATTCATTTAGTAAAAAGTTCCCAGAATCCGTTGCTTGGGGAATCACTTCGTTGGGCAAGATGCGTGCAACCTGCAGCTTTTCGGTCATGCCTATTATTTTGATGCGTTTTCATTTCGGGAAGTATCAAACATTGACGGAGTGGACAATATATATATATATATACTACATATACATATATATATATATATATATATATATATATATATATATATATATATATATATATATATATATATATATATATATATATATATATATATATATATATATGCAGAAGAAATCTTGGGTTTTTAGCAGTTCATTACACAGAGAAATAATTAAAGGAAAACACTTACCAGTTGTATATCTGGACATGTAGACGGAAACATATATCCAACATATTGATATATAAATTATATTTATATTCGTTCAAATAGAACAAATATAAATAGTCGAGTAGATTAGTACTATCTATGGATTTGAGTTCAGTCAAAACATGTCACATATAAGTGTCACTGTGAGAATGGCGAAGTATTAATGCAAAATTTCAAGTATAAATGATCAACTAAACAAATCGTACATCACTCTGAAGATCCTGAATAAAAGTGAAAGAACTGGTACGACTTCTAAGTAAATAGTTTCCGTCCAGATATGCAATTGGTAAGGGTTTTCCTTTGATTATTTACCAATGTATTTGATTATTTCTCTGTGTAATGAACTGCTACAAAGCCAAGAGGTCGTATCACATAATAAATATAAATGGCAAGGAACTTAAAAGCTAATCTTTTTTTCCGGCAGATTATTGAAAGTACTTAAGAAATATTGAATTTAACTTTACTTTTCTAACGTACTATATATAATACACACATATATATATATATATATATATATATATATATATATATATATATATATATATATATATATATATATATATATATATATATATATATATATATATATATATATATATATATATATATATATATATATATATATATATATATATATATATATATATATATATATATATATATATAGTATATATATATATATATATATATATATATATATATATATATATATATATATATATATATATATATATATATATATATATAT
>CAXKVY010008274.1:0-12500 GCA_964058915.1 Tetropium fuscum
TTATATAATGAATTATAGAAGGGGCATATAGCGATGGAATACAGAGTGGATATTCAAAATATGTGCACGAGGGAATAACATATCAGGGAGATAAACGGGAAAATGGAGAATTATGGAAGATAATGTAAAAATAGCAACAGGGAATTACCTGAAACAGGAGAAGTACATGAAATCAAATCACTTGCACTGGCGGCCTGCGGTGATTGCACAAGGGCCCCCAAGTTCCGCAAGGGCCTCCAAATTAAATAAATTTATATTTCCAGCTAGCTAAATAGATATTTTGGGTAAACGCAATATGGTCCAGTACAATGGCTTGCTAGATGGCCCGATCTAACACTCATATACTTTTTCTCTTAGGTCACCCAAAAGAAAAGGTGTCCAAACCAGCAGTGGGATATAATTTGGAAGAATTGAGAGACTGGATATAAACGAAATTATTGAAATAACTATTCATAAAGTTTATGGGAATTCATTGAAAAGATAGAAAAACGTGTTCACGTTGTGCGCTACTTTAATCTATATGGGATGAAGCCTTATAAAAATAAATAAAGCAATATAAATCAGATTTTATTATTTTCTCTTGTTTTTATTATTTTCTGTATCGCTTTAATTGACAAATATAACTTAAGTTGATTATTGCCTATATTATAATTTATTACTGTGACATGGGCATTATGATTAATGCTGCAACATTATGGTTAATACAGTAAATAATAATATTATACTTACCGCAATATTTTTTTATTTTATTTTTGCCGAACCAAATAAAATCTCAACGTACATATTAGGATTCAAAGGAAGCCTAATTTGTTATAAATTCTATTAAAATTACGTTATTAGGTTACAAAATTAAAATTTTAGTTGGTATTTAGAGATCCATTTAAGTATTTAAAAGAAGCATTCATACAATCCAAGAATATGGGTAGGTACCTTAAAGAACAGATTTGTAAACATGCGGAACCATCGGAAATCAAATACAATAAATACAACAAATTAAATTAAACTCTGTAGACTCATACAAATGAACAGAGTATAGCATAAGCGCAAACAAACACTTGCCTACAACCAACAGAGTCAACCAGCTACGCGCATGATTGGTCAAAATATATTATCGTTACAGTTAAGTCATTAATCACCACAAAAATCTGGCTTTAGTGAAATTACCATAGACAAGTCATAGGTAATAATAATTATCAAATATCAATAATTAATAAACTGTGTAACTCTATATTAAATAATTAATGTAAAAGCATAAGTTTAAATAAGGATTTCGAGAGTATAGCCTAGAACCAAGTTATAAAAGTACAGGGAACGCTCCACACAGAAAGTTAAGTTATATGTCAGAAGTTGAAATTAACAGTAAATATATATTAAGAATTCAAAATTATAATATGTGATGGTCAAGATTTAATAGTTTCAAGTGTAGTCAGTGTAGTGTAGTCCGTGCAGCGATATCCCGCTAGATGACACCACCACCAGAGCCCAACAGCAGTTTACTAGTTCGCGTACAAGTGTAATGGAAAGTGACAAGTTTTGTGGATGTACATAAGAAAGGGATTAACATATTTACAAGGTAATAAAGTATATAAATTTTCTAATTTTAAGGAATATTATTTCAGAGGACTTTGTCCCATGCAATCAAATTTTAAGTTAATTAGGTTTTCCGCATGATAGTTATAGGTTTTAGAATATCATTTCATTTTAACAATATCGTTTATAATAGAAATAATTATATGTAATCACAGCTTCTTCTTTCTTGTTCTGCAACTTTCAGGTGAATAATTTAAAATACTAATCGATGTAACTAATGCAATTTTGAGCTTCACATAAAATTAATATTTTAATAAAAAATGCATTCAGTTTATATTCAATGATGATGAGTCGTTAACTTCCGTTATAAAGAAAATCCTAATAAGCCTAATTGAACACCCTCTGAGACAGGAGTGCTTATGACTCTAAAGTGATCCACCATCATTTAAACTAAAAGTTTATGTTCGTAGAAGAACTGGCGTGCATAATAAAATAAGAAGGATTCAATAGGGAAGTAGTAAGAGTACGTAAAATAAGTAAATTAAACAAATAAGTAAATTCTCCAGTAAACAAAATTAGGTAAAAACATGTATAGATATGTAGATATATGTACATGTACATAGATATATGTAATGCCCATAACCTTGAAATACTAATAGACGAAATAAATTTTTAAACCCATAGAAATCTTATCACTGTAGAAGCTAGTATTCCTTTTTCCTGTGAAACACATGACCTCTGGCATTCCTATCTCAACTACAGATATCTAAGGCCCCTACAATACCGCCTATGTAGAAAGATTGTGCATGTAAACGACAAATCACAAGCTGGAGCCTGAAGAAAATACAATACATTTTTTACATAATAATTATAAATTATTCAATAAAGTTTTTCCTCGTCGGTATAGGATAAAAATAAAATTAGGGATTTCCCATTACGTCGACGTTTCGCTTTATTTTAAAAGCTTCTTCAAGACTACAGGAGATATATTATTGTAATGTGTATATAAATAAACGATTTAAACAACATTTTGATGTCATATATTAAAATAAAAATAACATATAATGAGTATATACAATTTAGAAACATTTTAAAACAATTTTTAAAAAACATCTGTGTAAAAAACTCTTAATAAGTACATTAAGTTATTATCACAGTAATATTTTTTAATTAAATTATATATTAAAATCATTAATTAACACGTGAGCCACTTACCTAGTTAGACATTCCCATAGTAAGGCACATAGTGCTTATTGTTAATAAATGAAACATATATATGTACTATAACACATATATAACATGTACTATAACACATACTAAACCAAACAATGTTTTAAATCAGGTTAGTGTGCTCTCTACTAGACAACTGCAACGTATGCAATGAATGTATATAAAAAGGACAACAACTGCTATCTAAGATGTTTTCATTGTTATGTGTTTTCTATTAAATGATTATAAATAGTACTTAACTTTTTAGTGTCGTCCTTTTATTAATTCTTAAAGGGTTGTATGACCGTATACACACCATTTCACTTATTAGTCTTTTATTGTAGTTTAATTATCTAATATACTTACATCATCAGAGTTGAAATTATGGTGTTCTGTAAAATGTTGTGCAACCAGCGCTGTCTGTTTTTTTTATTTATTGATTTTACGTTTACATAGATATTTATGTTTATTTAGACTTGCCCTTAGATTTTGTTTTGTTTTCCCTATGTGTATTTTACTACAATCGTTATATAGAATTTTGTAACTACGAAACGTCGACATACTGGGACATTCCTAATTTTATTTTCATTCTATACCGATGAGGAAAAACTTGATGGAATACAATTTACGATATTATTTTTATAAAAATTATAAATTATTTCATTAAATTTCTAAATTTTAATATACCTACATAGTACATATATATTAATAAAATATTTTTACAAAAAAACAAAACCGACTTCAAAAAATCTATTCCAATTACTGCATTAAAAAGTAAAAAATAATTACGTTATTCATTATTAATTAGAATATAATCAATTAATTAGGCCAATAATATACAACTATTGTTATTTTTGACGTCGATTACAGCACCTAGACCTGTGACCTTGAACTCTCGTTGGTACGTGGAGGCCTCCTACACGATAGCTAGGCCATACAAGAGTAACGGCCAAAGTTTTATTGAAATTAGCATCCTGTAGAGTAGAGCGGTAAAACGGAGCCCAGGCAATGCTCACGTTTATGCGACCCCGAGTTGTACACGTTGCAGCAGTCCGTGGGGACACTTGGCGATGCCTAGCCATGTCCTGCACCACTCTCATGTGCCTATCATATTTTTTAAATTAATTTAAATATCTATAAATTAGGGTTGCGACGGGCGCATTCGCCATTTTCTCTGGTATATCTGATGAGTTCCCCGGTATACCTTCGGAATCCAAGTTCCGATGCTAATAAAGCTAAAATGGGACCCACTTGAAAAGACCTTTCCAACAAAAAGAGAATTTTTAAAATTGATTTATAAATGACGGGGTTGTGCGGTACCGCCCATAACGCGAGGTCAAGCGAATAAATACTGTTTAAAGTTATTGAAAAAAAATAGTCACTGCTTATTGAGCTAGGGAAACGTACTAGAAGGAAGAGCCACCTGCTTTGTAAATTATGAATATTACGTAGTTATACTGTACGTATTAGATGTATGAAAATTATACTGTTTATTTAGTTCTAACGAGGTCTCTGAAGCAACGATATGTTTTATCATTATGCTACGTATTCATCATGTGCCAAGGAATGAATACATAATATACCATTTGTGGAACAACATTTCTCAACAGGATACAAATAGATGATATATAATCTTATTTTAAATAATAATATGTTCCTTTAACTTTAACCACAAACGAATGACAAAACGAAGAAATAGGTTTTTATGCAAGTGACGTTAATTAGTTTATTTATTTGCCGCTTCTAATTAAATTAGTTGTTTACGTAGAGAGACAAAGTTTGATTCATTTACGGTTTGGAGAAAAAGACCATAAGACTTGTAACCGGGAATATTAACGCGAAAGTAGATACTAATTAATGCAAAGCGTAGTCTGGGGATATCGCCTGCATCCGAGCTTCCCCAGTGTCATAGTTAAGTTTTCCGCTCGCTAGATCGTTATCCCATTTAAGAACTTAAATAAATCGCTGGCAATTGCAACTTCCAGTTCCATGGAATTATTAACGTAACAGCGCTGTATTCGTCAAGAGGCAGAAGCCAATAATGGAACAGTAAGTAATTGTTAGTAGATATTTTTTATATTTTGTAATTCACAATAGAAGTACCATGTTACCACGCATTTATAAACAGACTGCATTATAAAATTCGAGACGCAGAATCATTGACTAATTTTAGAGAGTAATGCTTAATTTAATGGTTATCGGAAAATATCGGCAAAAGTTGTTATATTAAATTAGAAGTAATATCAGAAATTGAAAAGCATATACTCTGAAATTTAATAGTACCTATATTAAGTATCGAGAAGGGTAATTTACCGTTCGAAGACAATGTTTTTAACTGAGAACGGTATATCCCTTAACGCTCGTCATGCTCATAGGGGAAGGTTATTTGCGACGGCCTATGATGGCCGCCTTGTCATATTTACTAGACTAAATTATTGGTTGCTACTTCCGTCACTATTATGTATGCAGGATATAAGGGTAAATAGCAGCAAATTAGTTTGAAATTAGTAGCAGCTCTGTGTGCGTGATTTTTGGTTAGCAATGGGAAAGGTGAATAATGATGTAATACCAAGTAATGTAACATTAAATTCATGTTATACGAAAATTATATCAGATGATGAGGGTGACGTCCAAAACATGTAGTCAAGAGAGGTTCTAGCGTAGATGCCCATTATCAGTTTTAAAATTATAGTGCTTTAGGTGTCGAAATTTCTTCGCAGTACAGTAGCTTACTGCTGCCTATGATGGTCCTCATGAGGTGTTCATATTATGGCGTTACCAAATTAAAGAAAAACTTTATTTGTGGTATCTGCAAGTGATACGTTACCTGTATCACTATATATGTATTATGTTAACACTCGGAGTAGTTTCCACAAACACCAAAACACTTTCACTTCGCTCGACGCGCGTTTCGCCAACCAAGTTGGCATCATCCGGAGACGATTAAAACTAATCTTAAACTACAAAATATTTATACTATTTTCATGGTGACGTCACTAATGATATCACCGTGAAATTTACGCGTGACTAATCACGCTTCAATGATCGGTTGCTAAGCAACGCGTAAAGCGGGCTATACGGTATAGGTCCCTTGTCGCTATTCATACTACTTTTTAACTACTTTTTAAAACATATTTAACTCCGCCTACAGTGCCGCTGGATGGATAGAGTAGCTCAGCGGTGTTGTTGTCTGTCCAAACCTGGATAAAGAAGGAGGGTTAAAAGTTTCGATTGCATGATTCGGAATCAGGATGATCATAAATTACGTCGCAAGCTAAGAAAACGGACTATGAGATTGGCTACATGGAATATTCAAGGACGAAACAGACAGATGTTCTTAGAGAACTAAGAGAGAAAAATATTGACATCTGTGTTTTAACTGAAACTTTATGTATAGATCTTGAAGAAGCCTACGATACAGTGCCCTTGACAACGCTATTTGGTATATTGACGAAGATCGGCCTTAAACAGGGATGCCACGAAGGGTCTTAAACAGGGATGCTGTATATCACCCACCTTGTTTAAGATATACATTCAAGAAGCTTTGGAAAATTGGAGGAGAGTTTCAGGAATGGTAATTGGTATTGGGGATAACGTGGATAACTCTCTTCTTTGCTGACGATCAAGTAATCACTGCAAACTGTGAAGAAGACATGCTAATAACATGCTAAGAAAACTTTTAGAAGACTATGAAAAATGGGTTATTAATATGAACACAGAGAAAACAGAATACCTACGCATAGGAGAGGAGCAGGAAGGGGTCTTGATCTGCAATTAAGAGAGTGAAAGAAATATGAAGAGTATAAATACTTAGGGAGTATGATATCAAGCGAGGGAACATCCTATAGTGATATAAGGTACAGGGTTCAACAAGGTCAGAAATGTATACAAATGTCCAACTCATTGCTTTGGTCGAATCACATTAAAATAAACACCAAAATGACAATCTACAGAGCAATAGTAGAACCCATATTGACATACGGATCAGAGTGCTGGCAGCTATCGGACAGAAATAGGAAAAGAGTGGAGACAGCAGAGATGGATTATATAAGGAGAGCAAGTAGAGTGTCCAGGCTAGAGCGTATACCTAATCAAGAAATTAGAAGGCTCGTAAAAAGAACATATACGACTATAGACAGGATAGAAACAGGACAACTTCTGTGGTATGGACACGTAATGAGAATGGAGGAAAATAGATGGCCAAAAAAAGCTATGAAGTATGTTCCAGCAAATAGAAGAAAATGAGGAAGACCAGCATTGACATGGATAAATGGAATAATAAAGCCAATGCAAGATAGAGGGATTGACGAGGAATAATGGAAAAATAGAGCGATCGAAATGCGAGATGCGGCATCTATCTAACATATTTAATGTAAAAATATTTTTAAATAATAAATGATTATTTCTTTAGTTACATGAATAAATTTATTAAGTAACTTGATATTTTTTAAGACAGATTTATTCCAATTTACACTTTTACGGAGGGGGCTATATATGGGACTATGATCCTATGATGGCCCCGTAGCTCATTCTTTAAAAATCCTAATGTACTGAAAAAAATGGAAATTCTGAAACTTTTGTTAATTGAATGGGCCCATCATTACCTCCCCTTGAGCCAAAGTATGCTTGAAAACCGTAATTAATTTTAGAATTAGAGTCAGTTAAAGTTAGGGTGGCCGTCACATGTAACCTTCCCCTACCAAAAGTTTACGGAATAATTTATTACGTGAACTGCTTATACACTGCGGGACAATAGGTTGGATTTTATTGAAATTATGAAATTTTTTTGAACATGCATTTCTTACTCTTTACAGAAAAGTAAGTAACTATCTGAGTAGCTAGAATTGCCATTTCTTATACAGGGTGCCTGGGAAAATATTTAATAAGCATATGTCACAATAGTCTGTAAATTTAAACAAGCTGTGTACAAAACTCTGTATAAGTGAAATGAACTATAATTTTAAGATTTTAAAACTGCAAAGAGAAGCCTTAGACAAATATCTCAAAACGTTTATTTATTTTTTCTTAATCGGATGAATTGAGTATTATCGAAATTAAAATATCTTTTTAATTTTATGGTAAATCCCTATATAAAACATTTTAAAAACCTGAGGTAGTAACTAATGAACTAGTGGGCTAACACCGAATTGATTTGGTTATCGAAATTCTTCAATTTGATCGAAGATTTCTCGAAAACGTTTCAGCTAGACAAAAATGGTTAACAAGTTCCGATCTTAATTTTATTAGAATAATTAATATAAATCTTACAAGCTGGAAAAGGTAGTTCAATATCGACTAGGCCCTTCTCTGTTATTATAAACTCCCCGGCATCTGTTTGACAAACTGAATACTAGGTTATTGATGTAATTTTGTGGTACGTTTTCCAATTCCTCCTCAATGGCTTGAGATTCTATAAAGTTTCAGGTGAATTGGGCCTTGAAACCACCAATAATTTTCGGTAAGTTCTACCACCGCAGGCTTTTAAATGTTTTACATAGATAGGGATTTACCGTGTAATTACAATGAAATTGTAATTACGGTAATACTCATCCGATCAAAACAAATACAAAACCTATTCAAGATATTTGTCTAATGTTTCCCCTCATAGATTTAAAATCTTCAAATTATCCTTCATTTTAATTAAACAGGGTTTGGCACAGATTTAATTAAACAGGGTTTAAATATACAGACTTTTTGTGTCACATGATAATTAAATGTTTTCCAAGGCACCCTGTATAAGAAATAGCAATTTTAGCTACTGAAACAGTTAGACGCATGTAAGATTACTTGAAAATAAAAAAAATCTATTACTTGCTTTGTTTTTAAACAGTAAGAGATGCGTTTCCAAAAAAATCCCAATTTCGGTAAACCCCCATATATTCGAAAATAAGCGAGACATCAAAAATCGGCCAAATTCTTTTTTTGAATTGGTCCATAGGCTACCCTGGTATGAAAATATTATCTCGATTTTAGATTTCCTAAATTCTTGTTAAAAATTTAATTTTTATTTTTTGTTGGGGTTTACTTAACACCCCCTATATTCTTTTTTTTAGCACTATAGAAACATGACATTTAGGCCATTTTTTTTAGCAAAAAAAATCCAAAAATATCCTAAATTTACCCGTATTTTGATATTCCATATTATTCAGAAAATATGCATCCAAAATTACATTAGAATTTTGAGTTATTCCAACGTATTGTCCAAAGTGTATGAATGAAAACGAATTTATATGTGTGTATTTATTTATTTATATAATTCCCAAAATGACGTTAAATGACGTTAATTTTAATTTTGACAAATATATTTACTTAGGTACAAAAAAACATGTTTCTGGTGTTAAAATACATACCCTTTTATCAAAAGAAAAACAAATTACAATTTTACAAATTACAACATTAACGTACAATAAAGAAATTAAATTTTCCGCGTTTTCATGCTGATGTACAGCATGAAAAGAATGAAAATTTGTCTCGCTTTGCCTCGCAGAGCCAACGCCTTCTATAACAGTTGCAGACCACTATTGTAATAGACCATCATGTTACCATAAGAATTGATAAAACGCCAGCATTTTGATAATAATCATCCTCTACTGTGTAACATTTTGTATAGCTAATTCTGTATAACAATCAACAATCTAAAAACTATCCTACTATCACAATATTATGATACCTAGAAGGGGGAAGAGGATTTGACTAGAAGCTAAAACTGCTTCCAAATATGTGTCATCGTAAGTTTTGAGATTTTGGCATCGATATAATTCGCAAAACTAGCAGTCAAAAATGGGTTTAAAATCTAAACCACCCGAATATAAATTTTGTTACCTGTTGAATGAAAATCACACGTTCGCTTTGGGTAGCCGTCGATATTGTACTGATTTACGCCCCCGTATATACAGTTCTATTACTTATGAGATGATAATAATATATATAGATAACTATAAAAACTTTTCTGGCTGCTGATTTCCCCTAAAAACAATTTTGTTTTTGTTAGGTTAAGGGTTCAGGGGCAGCAATGGTATATACTTTTCCGACCGTCGAAAGTGTATTAAAATACAGTTCAAATACTTAAAATACTAAAAAAATACTGCTAAAGCATACAGGGCATACGTCCCCTTTGCCTTTGTTTAGCCATTCCTATAAAAATAGCGTACAAACAAAATACACTTACAAAATACAAACAATAAATATATGACAGCAATTTGAACTTTCTCAACAATATATTGATAAGAAATTCGTGTTTGTTTCTAATGTTAAAAAACCTAACTTCGCTGGCAGCGTATCGTTAGGATTTTGCCAAATGAATCAGTTCAGGAGAATCATAATATTATTCTCTACAATATACACTCCCCGGCACAAAATTCCGTCACCCTAAAATTTTGCCCAATTTTGATGTTTTATAACTTTTTTATTTTTCATCTGATTTTCATAAATTTTTTACCAGTCTGTAGATCAGTTCATTGTGTGTCTTTTTAATTATTGTAATAAGTCATATTTTTCGTCCAGGCAATATTATACAGGGGTAAATCAAAGTGTTGTTTTTTGTCGTAAACTCAAAACACCCTGTGGAAAAATTGAGGCGAATAATTTTGTTTACAAACTGTTTGCTGCCATCTTAGACGTATTGTAAACATTTTGTTTTTTGATTCATCCCATTATCTCATTTCTTCTGCGAGCAGCAAAATTTTAAATGAAACGCTGTTAATTTTATCATTTTTAATTAAAAAACATCGACGTTGGCTAAATACGCGGTTATTGTGACAGAATATTTGACAGTACAGTTAATTTAGTGTGTTATCATCATGGTAACTACAGCAGACGTAGGTAGAATTGTTGCCTTAATAGAGGATGGCCGCAATAAGAGTTATGTCTCCCGTACTCTGGGAATTGCGCGGTCTACAGTTTGTGATGTTTGGAATAGGTATCTACAGACGGGAAACTTTATTAGGCGGCAAGGCTCTGGCAGAAGGAGAATGACCACTCAAGCTGATGATCACTTTGTCATTATGAGTTCTTTAAGAGATCGAGGAGCTACTGCTGTGTATCTAAAAAATGACTTGCAAATGGTACGTCGAGTAAGTGTAAGTGAAAGAACGATACGTAGAAGATTGTTAGAAGCAGGATTGCTTCTAACTGTACTGTACTAGACTGTACTGTCAAATATTCTGTCACAATAACCGCGTATTTAGCCAACGTCGATGTTTTTTAATTAAAAATGATAAAATTAACAGCGTTTCATTTAAAATTTTGCTGCTCGCAGAAGAAATGAGATAATGGGATGAATCAAAAAACAAAATGTTTACAATACGTCTAAGATGGCATCAAACAATTTGTAAACAAAATTATTCGCCTCAATTTTTCCACAGGGTGTTTTGAGTTTACGACAAAAAACAACACTTTGATTTATCCCTGTATAATATTGCCTGGACGAAAAATATGACTTATTACAATAATTAAAAAGACACACAATGAACTGATCTACAGACTGGTAAAATTATGAAAATCAGATGAAAAATAAAAAAGTTATAAAACATCAAAATTGGGCAAAATTTTAGGGTGACGGAATTTTGTGCCGGGGAGTGTATAAATTTAAAAAATATAAAAATGAAGCAAAAAATAAAGACAACAATTCTTGTCATACCTCTGCCACTGTGAACAGGGTTGCTTTAAAGGAAATAACCTGCACGCCTCATCTATATGTTTCTTTAATAATTACAATCTCATTATAATATCGGAGAAAAACATACATACAAACAAGTTTTGTGCAAGTGTAAAAAAAATTGAAAAAGCAAATTTCCATCTGACCCAAAAGCGTCCAGCGGACTAGTAACGGATTTTCTTTGTTGTTAAGGTACACTTTCACTACTCCAAAAGACAAGCTATATGAAATAGGAGAAAATAAACTGTTATCATCTCCTGGTCTAGATATATAATAACACTGATAGATTGGATGCCATGTAACTGACCCATACTCTAATTTAATAATTTCGTTCAAAGCAATGTTCAAGTTAGATTTTGCTGTTATTAGTAAGTAATAAAATATTAAAACTATAAAAGAAGTAATTTTATTTCAACTTGGGTTTTAATATATTTAAATAAATACAATTTCTATTCTATGTAAATTTATTAATTGTATGTAACACTTTATATTAAACAAATATATAATAATATTTCTATAAATACTGGGCATTAAATTCGTTTACATTTATTTTATAAGGTAAACGTTATCATATTCCATGTCGGTCCGCTGCTGCTCCAAACTCCAATTAATTGATAAATTTGTCATATTATCATCACGTCCATTAGTTAGCTACCCCAAATCACTTTATGTAATCCTAGAGTAGATTTAGCTCGTTTAGCCATTTAATACGCAAATAATTAATATTCTATGTTACGCCACGGGCCTAAAATAGATAATTTAATCACTTACAGAAATTCGATTAAAGTATATTTTTGATGGTTTTGAACATAAATCCAAATGGGAAGGTTATCCATATTTTAATAACTACTGTGTCTAAAACTATCATGAGATGATTGCTTCCAATATTGCGGAATAGACACTGAGATTCAATATGTCGGAATATTAATGCTGTATGATGCCTAGTGCTGTTAAGTGAATACAGAAAAGTGAAAAAAATACCAATTTAATGATATTCGTTATATTTCATATTGTTCTTTATTACCGAACCTATTTTATTCATTTGTTAAATAAAGACAAGATAAATTAAAATTAAAGATAACGAGATGGATAAATTAGCTGTGAT
>CAXKVY010008274.1:17500-18806 GCA_964058915.1 Tetropium fuscum
TGTGGGGTGAAAAAATGGGACTGTTACCTCAAACGAATTCACAAGTTGCATAATTGACTTTCTAAAACAGCATTCATAGTTCAAGAAAATTGTTCTAATTTCATATAGTTGTGCATACCAAAATAAAAATCGAACAGTGGCAAGTGCGTTAGCAAACTTCACACAAAATAATCTTGTAGAAGTTGAGCAAATTATATTAGAAAAAGGACACACAATGATAGAGGTTGATAACGTCCACTCTGCCTTGGAACAACTTTTCTAACCGCCAATATATAGACCTTCATATTATGTTGAGAGAATGGATATGGCAAGGAAAAAGCAGCCCTTTATTATCAACCATGTTTATTTTTCATTCTTTAAAATTTACTAGGTCATTCCGGGCAATTTAGTTTCAAGTTTATCTCTCTCGCTTAGTCAACGAGTGGACTTTACTCGCCTGAGCGTTATATAGAGTGGTAGTCTGTAACCATCAGAGGGATGCGTTATCTAAAGGGGGATGTCTTACATAAGTTAAGGCATTCCGATGAGTTTAAACCACTTCCACAAAGAAGACTAAAGTTAAATGTAATAGAACCGTACCTAACTCTACAATGACTCTACCCTTTAAAATTGACAAGAAAAAACTCCAGAGTTCGCAATCGTTTACTAGGTACATGCACAGAGACCACCAACTCTATTATGACAACCTAAAATTCGCAATAACATTGCTGTTATATTACCCAGATAATAAAAATTATTTGTTTCCCCTTTTTGAAGTGAGAACTTCTTTAGGCGCGCTCGGCACTTTTTTTGTAGGTGTTGATTGAGACTAGGCTATCACGCGTCACGTTCGGCTGTTACACAGCCGAACGTAAACACAGCTCCTTCGGGTAAAGCAGGCTCGAGTCGACTAAGTGTGAGAGGATCAGTAGGCAGATCGACACAGTAGAGAGAGTCGTTGACTAAGTGAGAGAGATAAACTTGAATGAATTGAATCTCAAGTATTTACAGCATATTTTAGCTTCCATAGGCCTATTGTGTCATTCTAATAGGCCTATTGTTTCAATATAATAGCAGTGAAGAAATCCAATCAGAGGAAAATTCCACATTATAATTCACAAATATTATTGTTTATTTTTTAACTAATATTACTTTATGGGTACAGAGATAAGAATAAATAATTGTATATAACAATATCGATATTATCTTTTGTTGATTCACCGAACTAATCCATTATATAACATGAATGTAATTATATAGGTATTATAACAGGCGTATTTGGCGTATAATAATATCTGTTATAGGAGAAATATATATATATATATAT
>CAXKVY010008276.1:0-21402 GCA_964058915.1 Tetropium fuscum
CCAAATCCTGGATAACGGGTGAGTATATAATCACAATCTTATGTTTCAGCACGACTGATGCGAGAAGAAGCAGACGACACCGAAGAAAAGGACCAGGGAAAAAACAGGACCAAAGAAAACGGATCGAGAAGACACTAAAACAGCCCAATCCAGTGGATGGCGAGGCCGACTGCCTTGCCAAACCACACATCTGACAAACCACACATCCTTACCTTACCTGACTGAGCCAGCGAGCTGATCGCTGATCAGCTCTCTAGCTCCGTCATCCTGAGCTACAATGCTCATCCTCCATATCAACCTGAATGCCGCGCAGCCGGGCTCTAGTAAGCCCGACGAGAGGCAGGAAAGACTCCTCAAACACCCGACATGACACCCCCGGGGGTAATACACACCGGCGAAGAAAGTCAAGAGCGCCAGAAGCAAGGCTCTGCCGGCCAGAAGCAATTGTAATATTTTGATCACAGTTTTTTAAAAGTTTATTAGATTTTTAAAATCGACACTTTTAATTATCACTACAATTATTTTATAATAAATATTTTTGATGTGTAAACATCTATTACGGCGATACGAGGGTAAATTTCGGGAAATGGGGATGGAAATGTAAAAGCGGATGTGACATTATAATCCATCAATTATCATTTATTAGTGATCCCTGGTTTGGAAAGCGGGGCTTGAACCGCTGCACCTTCATATGACTGCTATATATATATATATATATATATATATATATATATATATATATATATATATATATATATATATATATATATATATATATATATATATATATATATATATATATATATATGTATATTTATATATATATATATATATATATATATATATATATATATATATATATATATATATATATATATATATATATATATATATATATATATATATATATATATATATATATATATAATGGGTGATTCTGGAAATCTGGAAAAAATCTGGAAGGCGGAATAAACGTTGAGTTTATGTCGCGAATTTAAGTACTTGAGAAGCATTGTTCCGGAGGACGGAGGAGAACAAGGAAAAAAGGCTGTTTGTTTACTGAAATCTGGTCAAACAAGATGAAACTCCAAACGAAAATAATAATCTACACAACTATTTTGGAGCCTATTTTAACTAATGGCTGTGTGCTGGAAATTTTCCGAGAAAAAGAAGAAGATGATAGATGGATGGTAGACATGAACTTCTTAAGAGGATCATGTAATATTTCCAGAATGCAACATATGAGGAACGAAGAAGTAAGAAGGAAAACGGGGCCTGTATTTACAACAGCAGAAATAGTTGAATCCAGACAGTTACTATGGTATGGTCATGTAATGAAGATGGAGGAGACGCGCTGGCCAAAGAAAGCATTGAACTATACACCATAGAATAGGAGAAGAAAAGGAGACCGACAACACAATTAATAGAAGGAATTAGGAAAAATATACGAGATCGAGCCATCGAAGATGATGACTAGAGGGATAGAAAGAAATTGCGTTCGAAATGTGGGATGCGGCACAGGCTGTAGGACCCCCGCTTATATATAAAGGGTGATTCATTTAGACCTTTTTTTTTAAATTCTAAATAAAACACATAAAATGGAATTGGATGGCGGAATCTTTATTATGATCTGAAAGAACAATCTTTGACATTTATTTTTTGAAAATAATTTCATTTAAATACTGACCGCGACTACGCCGTACGCGGTCCATTCGGAAGGTCCAATTTTCGATCACTTTTTCTAGCATTGAGGGCGGTACATGCCCAATTACGCGTGTAATGTTGGCTTCTAAGTCCTGAATCGTAGCTGGCTTATCGACGAAGACTTTTGATTTAACATAACCCCAAAGAAAAAAGTCCAAGGGTGTGATATCACACGATCTAGGCGGTCAGTTGACAGGTCCAAAACGCGAAATTATCTGCTTGCCAAAATGATTTCTCAAATTGTTTCGCGCGCTGTGTGTGCCGTAGCTCCGTCTTGCTGAAACCAAATGTCGCCGACATCACGAGCTACAATTTCAGGCAACAAAAACTCTCTTAGCATGGTGCGATAACGCTCGCCATTGACGGTTACATTCTGTTCGGCCTCTTTAAAAAAATAGGGACCTATTATTCCACCAGCCCATAAACGACACCAAACAGTGCATTTTGGTGGATGTAACGGTAGTTCGAGAGTCTCTTCGGGTTGCTCATCGACCCAAATACGGCAATTTTGTTTATTGACATATCCATTGAGCCAAAGATGTGCCTCGTCACTAAACAAAATTCGACGAGAAAACAGCGGATCTTCATTAAGCAGTTCCAGAGCCCATTGACTGAAATTGAAGCGTAAATTAAAGTCTTGTGGCTTCAATTATTGAACGAGTTGGATTTTGTAAGCGTTCAAACCAAGGTCCTTTCGTAAAATTCGCCAAATTGTCGAATACGATAGGCCCAACTGTTGAGATCGGCGTCGAATTCATTGCTGACTGTCTTCAGTCACACTCTCCGCTACAGCAATATTCTCCTCATTACGGGCTGGATGTGGTCTATTCGGTCGCGTATCATCAAGTAACGTATACTGACCCTCAAATTTGCGGATGGTATTGGCAATAGTGGTCTCGGAGGGTCGATGATGCACACCATACGTTACTCGAAGTGCACGAAAAACGTTCTCACAGAACGCTGATTTTCGTAATACAGCTGAACAATTTGGATACGCTGTTGCAGTGTAAGTCTGCCCATGAAGAATTGACAAGCAATACTGAATACAACTACGCTGTCAGTATGAGACAAGTGACGACGAACGTGAAGAAAAAGCCATCTTAAAAAAAAGATCTAAATGAATCACCCATTATATATATATATATATATATATATATATATATATATATATATATATATATATATATATATATATATATATATATATATATATGTATATTTATATATATATATATATATATATATATATATATATATATATATATATATATATATATATATATATATATATATATATATGGGTGATTCATTTAGATCTTTTTTTTAAGATGGCTTTTTCTTCACGTTCGTCGTCACTTGTCTCATACTGACAGCGTAGTTGTATTCAGTATTGCTTGTCAATTCTTCATGGGCAGACTTACACTGCAACAGCGTATCCAAATTGTTCAGCTGTATTACGAAAATCAGCGTTCTGTGAGAACGTTTTTCGTGCACTTCGAGTAACGTATGGTGTGCATCATCGACCCTCCGAGACCACTATTGCCAATACCATCCGCAAATTTGAGGGTCAGTATACGTTACTTGATGATACGCGACCGAATAGACCACATCCAGCCCGTAATGAGGAGAATATTGCTGTAGCGGAGAGTGTGACTGAAGACAGTCAGCAATGAATTCGACGCCGATCTCAACAGTTGGGCCTATCGTATTCGACAATTTGGCGAATTTTACGAAAGGACCTTGGTTTGAACGCTTACAAAATCCAACTCGTTCAATAATTGAAGCCACAAGACTTTAATTTACGCTTCAATTTCAGTCAATGGGCTCTGGAACTGCTTAATGAAGATCCGCTGTTTTCTCGTCGAATTTTGTTTAGTGACGAGGCACATCTTTGGCTCAATGGATATGTCAATAAACAAAATTGCCGTATTTGGGTCGATGAGCAACCCGAAGAGACTCTCGAACTACCGTTACATCCACCAAAATGCACTGTTTGGTGTCGTTTATGGGCTGGTGGAATAATAGGTCCCTATTTTTTTAAAGAGGCCGAACAGAATGTAACCGTCAATGGCGAGCGTTATCGCACCATGCTAAGAGAGTTTTTGTTGCCTGAAATTGTAGCTCGTGATGTCGGCGACATTTGGTTTCAGCAAGACGGAGCTACGGCACACACAGCGCGCGAAACAATTTGAGAAATCATTTTGGCAAGCAGATAATTTCGCGTTTTGGACCTGTCAACTGACCGCCTAGATCGTGTGATATCACACCCTTGGACTTTTTTCTTTGGGGTTATGTTAAATCAAAAGTCTTCGTCGATAAGCCAGCTACGATTCAGGACTTAGAAGCCAACATTACACGCGTAATTGGGCATGTACCGCCCTCAATGCTAGAAAAAGTGATCGAAAATTGGACCTTCCGAATGGACCGCGTACGGCGTAGTCGCGGTCAGTATTTAAATGAAATTATTTTCAAAAAATAAATGTCAAAGATTGTTCTTTCAGATCATAATAAAGATTCCGCCATCCAATTCCATTTTATGTGTTTTATTTAGAATTTAAAAAAAAAGGTCTAAATGAATCACCCTTTATATATAAGCGGGGGTCCTACAGCCTGTGCCGCATCCCACATTTCGAACGCAATTTCTTTCTATCCCTCTAGTCATCATCTTCGATGGCTCGATCTCGTATATTTTTCCTAATTCCTTCTATTAATTGTGTTGTCGGTCTCCTTTTCTTCTCCTATTCTATGGTGTATAGTTCAATGCTTTCTTTGGCCAGCGCGTCTCCTCCATCTTCATTACATGACCATACCATAGTAACTGTCTGGATTCAACTATTTCTGCTGTTGTAAATACAGGCCCCGTTTTCCTTCTTACTTCTTCGTTCCTCATATGTTGCATTCTGGAAATATTACATGATCCTCTTAAGAAGTTCATGTCTACCATCCATCTATCATCTTCTTCTTTTTCTCGGAAAATTTCCAGCACACAGCCATTAGTTAAAATAGGCTCCAAAATAGTTGTGTAGATTATTATTTTCGTTTGGAGTTTCATCTTGTTTGACCAGATTTCAGTAAACAAACAGCCTTTTTTCCTTGTTCTCCTCCGTCCTCCGGAACAATGCTTCTCAAGTACTTAAATTCGCGACATTTCTTTAATCTCTCTAGTTGTAGATCCGGGTTATTCTCATGTGTATCTCCTATCATCAGATATTCTGTTTTACCGATCTCTATCCTTAGACACCATTTCTCGTATTCTTCTTCCAGTTTTCTAAACATATAGTCTGCATCGGCGGAATAAACTCAACGTTTATTCCGCCTTCCAGATTTTTTTGTAAAAAAAAATTCTCCCGGCTTTTCATAAGTTCGTGAAAACATGTCAATAATTGATTCCAGTAACTGACATTTCCGCCAAATAAAAATTGAGAATGTTATTAAAACAAAAGATGTCAAAAAAATTGAAATGTTTTCAAATTCATTTTCTAACCAATCGCCAATCCCAACCATTCGCATTTTTTCGTAGCATACAAAATTTTTCATTCCACGTAATTTTGGAGTTTCATAGGTGATCAGAAAAGCGTGTATAGTGTATATATACATAATAATATCTGTCAGATTTTTACAACATTTTCTTTTATTAATATAGGCATGGTTTTTAAGGGTTGATAATTTTGAATACTTACATCGTAAATCATATTCGAGAACATGAAAGAAGCTTTATTCTAGATAATTAAATAATTGCATAAAATGCTTTAACTACTTTTTTCTATTTTTTTTCACGAACGGGTAATTTTCACCTCTTAAAAGAAAAAAGCAGAAGGAGAAAGTAAGTTTTGAAGAGTAAGGTAAGTTTAATTTCAAATTTCCATGAAATCGATGAACGTTCAAGACTTCGGAGGTAATAGCTCATTTTTACCTTCAATGGCTGAATTTCTGCACTATATTATATCCGTTACATAATTCAATATTAATCCGGCTAATTCTGATGGACGGAGAGCCAGCAGATCGACAGAACATAAATATTAGACTTGTTTATCACCTCGAACGAAAATACTAGACAAAATAATGTACCACTATTATAATATAGCTATACAGGTTATACTTTCATATTTTTGCTAATACCTGCATAAGAAATATATTCTTTGATTTGGTTACATCATATAAGATTACGACAGCATGGTGACTGCAGTTACTCAGCATTGTGTGGTTTCACTATTGTTATTGTAATAAAAGCTGACTGTCTTGCAATGGACATTAACCTTCTTGTATTACATTTTTTTAACAGTACCTACATTTACATACGACCTCAGCCGATTTGACTATAGGCATTTCCTGTAATATGTTTGCTATGCAAAATTTAATAGAATTTGAAACTTAGCGCTGCAAAGAGAATAGGTAATTAATTTTATCAGGAAAAGCTGTAACCTGTAAAGGAAACTTTTGATACCAATAGTACAGTAAAACTAACACAAAAATAGGCCAAAAGGAAACATTAAAACAAGTTCTCTTCAACCCAAATGGTTCCACACCCTCTTAGTAAGTTACACAATCACGATCGTTGAGTTTCGAGGGGGAGTGAAAAGAGGGGTAATTTTTCACAATTTTCCGCAAAATTGAAATTAAAAAAAATGGTTATATATGTAAGAAAACACGCAATTTTCCTTCAAAACTAATTTATTCTGCCATATAAAATTCTTATTAACAAGAGCAATAAGACAACCGCTTGGTATCGTTTCATAAGGGCAAGTCCCTGTCTTTTACAACCTCAAACCCAAGCCACTAATTCTACATATTTTTCTCTAGTCTAAAACATATAAACAAAGCGATGGGTCACATCATAAACCTGTCACTTATCGCCTAGTTTTAATATATGCTTGCGGTTCTGTAGTACTTAGGTACCTCCGAGATTAGTTTCAGTCTACAGGGTGATATGGTCACACGGCCCACCTGACATGTAATTCGCTCTCGAATTACCATCAGCATAGGATCTGAAATAAGAAAAAAGGACCAGCAGAATCGTTACAAGTATCAAAATAAGTACAAAGCGTTCTGCTTTCAGTACAACAATAAACATTATATCAAAATACGTGCAAAGCGTAAGAGCTTTCAACACAAGTGCAAAGCGTAAAAGCTTTCAACACAACAAAAACATTATATCAAAATACTTGCAAAGCGTAAGAGCTTTCAACACAAGTGCAAAGCGTAAAAGCTTTCAACACAACAAAAACATTATATCAAAATACGTGCAAAGCGTAAGAGCTTTCAACACAACAATACATATCAAAATACGTGCAAAGTGTCCTACTTTCAATATAACAAAACATGCAAAATACGTGCAACATGCAACAAATATCAAAATACGTGCAAAGCGTCCTGCTTTCAACAAAACAATTTATTTAAACATTACATCAAATACGTATAAAGCGTAAGAGCTTTCAACACAACAAAAATATTATATCAAAATACACACAATAAAAACATTATATCAAAATACGTGCAAAGCTTTCAACACAAGTGCAAAGCGTAAAAGCTTTCAACACAACAAAAATATTATATCAAAATACACAGAGTTTAAAATGTTGTCACAATTATTCACATAGGCCAATGTTAATAAACACCATAACAATTACCTATACATTTAAAAAGTTATCATCTGATATTTCACGAGGCCATAATCTAACCATATTTAGGGCCACAATCCTTTTTCAGTTCGATGTCAACTTTCTTAACTCATATCTATCGTTATCAAGAACTTGCATTATCTCAATGGGAATTTCTCATCTAACTTTGACATCAGATTACTATCAATTGCGAGAAGGGTCTTAAACATAGTCACCCACTTGAAACACTTTATTAGACCTTCGTACACTGAAAATATTTTTTTTTCATACCTGCCTGCATCCTCATTCGTTTGTATGTAAGATTTCTGTCAATAAAAATGTTACTTGGGATATCTTATAGAAACACTGTCAGCAACTTTATATATGAGGAATTAAATACTCAACAGGCACCGCTTTGAGAAGTATGTTAAAAAATATTCAAGTTTTAAAGATAATTTGATTACACTAGTTTTTAATACAGCAAAAATTATTATTTCCTTAATAGGTAGGATGATTGCGCTAGTGGTCAGCCAGTTTTGAGAAATTTGATGTTACTCTTCGGATCGTTCTTTTCGTGACGGTCTTTTTTAACTTAGGTAAAAATATTTGTAATCATCCTGGAACATATGTATATTCATATGTATATCTTGTTTCGTCAAGCAAACAAATATTTTCAGGCATGACAGATACGAAGAAAAACTCGAAATATTTTTTTTGTATTAAAAAGACTTTTTCAAGTTGTATTCCTATTTTTGTAAAAAGCAGCTAACTAGCTAAATTCCGTTTCAATTATTATAATAAATATGACAATATGACCATAAAATGGATATAGGTTTTTTTTTTGAATAAATACATTTCTAAATGTCTAAATTAAAAAAAAAAATAATCATGATTATATTTAATAAATCAGATTGATTAAAATCATGATTTTAATCGTGATTTGAATCAACTGATTTAAATCATCTTAACCCGGCCAGGGTTGATAAAAATCATGATTTTTTCTAAAAAATCAAAACTCGACTTATTTTAAATCACGATTTTTTAAATTTTTTTGTTAAATCTAATTTTGGTTAGTTTCATTAATATATATCCCTATTTTATAACCATTATACCTGTTTGTATCTTGTTTCGTCAAGCAAACAAATATTTTATGTCATGAATACCACAGATACACGAGGAAAAACTTGACTTTTTTGCATTGAAAGGAGGGTAAGGACGACAGTCGTTGGCACCATTCTGTTCACAAGGCGCTCCAACCTGCTTCTGTTTGAAATCCAATAACATTAGTCACAAATATTAACATGTACAATAATCTTTAGTTATCATATTTTCATTTCAAATTCAGATCACAACTTTTATGTTTATATAGATATCTAGAATGAAGTGAAATATCAAATAAGTAGTCCATTCACAGCCATTGGCACGATTGTTACAGTGATTGGCACTTAAAGCTATAGTAGTTGGCAGTGCAATCAGGATACACCTACCTAGAATAAATGCGGGACATTTGAAACTTACATACTTTACCTCTCAACAGAGCAATAAACTATACATTTTTTTAAATAACCGTTTATAGAAATGCATGGTCTTGAAATATATCAGTCACATAATTAACCAATAGTATCGAGTCATTTAACTATTACTTTGAGAAAGTCTTTTACCTAAAAATCTAAAAAAGCTTTTATCTTTTTATCTAAATCAATTTTTTTATATTTTAATAAACAAATTTAGTCTATGTACTATCCCTATACCTGTACTGGACATGAAACGAAAATCTCTATAACACTTCACCTAGTTTTCAAAATATCAATGGGCTTCATGGGATGTTGCAAAGATGCAAGCTTAAGAAATAAAACAATATTTGTTTTAACATATTCTATTGTTTACAAGTGGCACACTTTAATATTTGAATATTTGATTAACATCTTATTTATCTATACATTTATTACATATAAAACTATTGACAAAACGTTTATTATTGTCCATGCATTTGAAATGAAGAGTTCTTGTACATGTGGAACATTTGCGTCCCATACTAGTCATAGTTATATTTTCCCCACATCTATAGCAAATACCCTTCAATATAATTTTTTTGGTAATCCTACTTGAAATGGTATTAGGTATAGATTGCATGTCAAGTGTTGACGGCTTAGGAGAAATTATATTTTTTGGGTCATCTTCACTACTAGATTGAAACACATCCAATTGTGGTCTGCTATCTACAATGTTGTTGCGATGCGTTCCCTCTGTGTCTGTATCAGGAAGCGATGGAATTGCCTGAACCACTGGTTCTGTATTAGCTGAAGTGATTGAATGAAAGTCAACGTCATTTTCAAATAAATCAGAATCCAAATTGTTAGTACTGATAGACCCTTTTCTGTAGAGATATCTGTGGAGATCCTAACATTTTGCAAAATGTTAATTTTCGACATGCATTTTGAGCCGATTTCACTGCTGGATGTTTTAGCAGTATTATTAGTAGTATTTTGTAGTAGTTTTTGTGTTTTAGTTTTGGTAGGTTTGGAACGTTTAGAAACTTTGGCTTTTTTAGAAATTTCAACTTGTAGGCGTTTTTCTTGCCTCGCCCATTTCCTTTCTTCTTTTTGTTCTTCTTCCACCTTTTTCTTTTCTTCTTTCTTTTCTACTATCTCTTTCCACAGTGATGACGAAATGACATAAGGCAGCCTTTCAACAATTCTTTTATTTTTTCTCTTCGGTGATTCAGGCCAATGCAGAACTAACTCAATAGAAGGTTTCTTTGCTTCTATAGTGCTATCATTTTTGTGAGAAGAATTCATGTCAATATCAGAAAGAGGAAGTTTTGCCTCTTCATTTTCCTTTAATGGTGAATTTTTATTTTCGTAATTTGACATATCTTTTTCAAATTGGTCCAAGGCATGTACTAATTCATTATCATTATCAAAATTATGGGAACTGCCACTATTCTGATTTAGTCCATTTGAGTTAATGACTTCCTCTTGTGTAAAACTCTCCAAATTTGAAATATGGTTATCTCTGTTTTCCACGATATCCATTGGCATATTTTCAATGTCTAATAAATTTGAATAATCATTTACTGTATCATCTACCCTAGGACTGTTGAAATAATTCCAAATTTTAAACAGACTTTCCACTTCAGCATTGCGAAGAGTGTCTTGACCTGACTCGAACGATCCTATAATCTCATTTCCTACTAATTTCTTAAAAGTTTCAAAATCTAACAAGACTTTGATGGATCCATTAAATTCCTCCATTACATTTTTATTAGTAGCAGTAAGTTGGGCGTCACCTCCTAAACATTTGGAGTAATCTATGGAATTAGCATCCCATGGATACAGGCCTGTAGCTCTAAATCCATTAATTATTGTTTTTTTATTAATTAATTGTGTTATTACCTTATCGAGTAGGGGAGCAAAGTTTTCTTTAGTAAATTATAAATGTGGATGTTCCCGTCTCCAAGAAAGTATGCCTCTTTGCCAACCGGATTTCAATGGTTTGAAAGCCGAAACATCAGCAGGTTATAATATACGTGTTGCGTTGGGGTATAGAGCTATTAAAATGATGCCTAATTCCTGACACAATTTATTAACTTGTAAAGTCAAATGGGTCTTATGTCCATCGACGAACAAAATAACCGGTTTCTCGATGTTATTATTAACAAGGAATACATTAAACACATTGGCAATATATTCATAAAATAAGGAAGCTTTCATCCATCCGTTTTCTGAATATCCCACACCCCAATCACTTGGAACAGAATCCAAAATCTCCTGTGGTGGTCTACGCTTGTAAGGGTAGATTATCATTGGTGGAGTAAGGCTTCCATCTGCCCCAAATGTGAACATTACTGTGAGTGATGCTTTTGCAGTACCTTGGTCTACTTCATAGATGTTTTTTGTTCCACGGCACGCAATGACTTTTTTATTTTTGGGGCATAAGAGAAAGTTAGTTTCATCTCCATTGTATATCCTTCTGTTATCTAGAAGAACGTTTTGATGATTTTCGGACATAAGTTCATTTTCAATAGTGGTAAACCATTTCCTTATGTCATGTTCACTTACACACGAACTTGCTTGGGTAACTGATTCTGTGGTTCTCAGACATAGTTCAGGGTGGCTTTTAATGAATGCCCTATACCATCCTTTTCCAGGCAATCCATTAGGGAATGGTGTTTTACGTCCACAATCATTTACAAAATTCTGCACACTTTTTTGTACATCTTCAATTCGTCTGGGAAAGCCTCGTCGTTGATATGTCATGATCCACTCTGTCAGTGTTTTCTCTTCTGCTTTTGATAAATAGGTTTGAGGGCCGTATCCTGGTTTTTTAAACTTATCACTCAATCGAAACTGAATGGTTGCCCTAGGGATACTATAGAGTTTGGCAGCCTTTAACTTTGGCATGCCTTCTCTGACAGCTTCCATTGCACGCTTAATCCTATCCTCTTTATCATTACCAGATTCCATATTTTGAAACCTATGAAGAAAAAAAAATTACAGTTCAGTAAGCGGTCAAAACGCCAATAAAGAATTTAAAACTTGCAAATAACTAAAATGCCAACAACTAATACTGTAGAAAAAATGAAATATTCAGTGGTTGGCACTGGCATGCCAACGACTATATTTTACAGCACATCATAGTTACAATGGTTGGCACTCAATTATTTTTAGGTTATAATCATATCAAAGGCTAATTTTGCGTAAAAACCTGTTAAATATGTAATGTAGTATCGAATAAATTAACTCTGATCGTGTTAAAACATCAAAACTTTAGTATAATAGCAAATAACTTACTCACCTCCTTCACAAATACACAGTATAAACACAGCTCTTTCTAGTAAACGCTACAGCGCGCCAAAATGGTAGCTACTACAGGTGTAACAACTGGCTGGATTAAAATGAAGTCGGCAATGCGCGTTGTAAAACTGTTTAAAGTTTATAAAAATTAAAACCCTATTCAAAGTACAAGAAAGATATATATATTTTATTGGCCAATATATTTTTACATGCCAACGAGTGTAGACATGCCAATAACTATCGTCCTTACCCGACTTTTTAAAAGATATGTTTATTTTCGTATAAAAATTGGTAAAAAACTTTGAATTCAACGGTTCTATTTTAAATCATCAGTTGTAGTAAAAACTACAAAATAATTAAGACACAAATCTGGACCTTCCTGAGATTCTGACGTTTGGTAAGAAATAAAAACGTGGTGCGCATTTGAAATAGGGTTTTTATGCCCCCCAAGTTTTTATTTCTACCAAACGTCAGAATCCCAGGAAGGCTCAGGTTTATGTGCTACTTATTTTGTAGTTTTTAGTATAACTGATGATTTAAAATAGGACCATTTAAGTTAATAGTCTTTTTATCTATTTTTATTTTGTAGTTTTTTCAAGTTCCACTGTCCACCTCCTGCCTCCATCATCAAACCCTCCTCACCAAATATAATGTATAGGACTCGTTAAAAGTAAATTAATGAGCCCAATGAGTAACCATAAACAACCCCTATCTACCCCCAAGTACCTATCAAGTTTGAGACAAATCGGGTTCATAAATTCGATAGTCCGCTATTTTGGGTTCGCTATTTTATTTTTAAGTTTCAGTCAAAAATTGTATTGATTGACCTTAAACATCATAAAATTTCAAGTATAACACAAATCGGTTCATAAATAGGATAGTCCGCCATTTTGATTTTTTAAAGTTTGAGTTAAAAATTTTATTAAGTTACCTTAAATACCGCAAAGTTTCAAGTTTGAGATAAATCGATTCATAAAGTGGATAGTCCGCCATTTTATATCCGCCATTTTTATGTTTTTAAGTTTGAAGCAAAAATTGAATTGAGTGACCTTAAACATCGCAAATTTTCAAGTTTGAGACATACTAGTTTATAAATAGGAGAGTCCGCCATTTTGAATTTTTCGAAATAAAAAAAATATTAAATTGTATTATCAGCGAAACACTATACACCTACCAAATTTCAAGTCTCTGGCTCATCGGGAAGTAGTGTAAAAAGCTGTTGCAAGATTTGAAACAAACATAAACAAACATAAAAACAAACACAAATATACGAAGTCAAGAGTCAAGCTAAATAAAACCGTTCAAAAAAGCAGCTAAATTCCTTTTCAGTTATAATAAATAATAAAATATCAAAATATGTCCATGAAAATGCGTCTAGGTTTTTTTATCAATTATGTAATTAAGTGTCCAATTTTTTTTAATTAATGATTTTATTTTTAAAAAATCAGCGATTAAATTCATGATTTGAATCGTGATATTAATTAACAGATTAAAATCATCTTAACCCTGCCTATACTTATAAACCATCTTTCAGTAATAATTAATATCGGTTCGTATTCAGCGCGCGCCGTACCATTCAGTAGAAGAGTACAAGCCAAGCGAAGGTAAGAATTGTAACCATATAATGCATCATAACCGCTGCCAGTACGGCATGCAATGTTGCCATATCGGTTGAGGTTGTAATGTGCGTGATTCGGTTAAAACAAATAATACACGTTTATTACAATTCTCCATCAAGTGGCAAAACCGTGACCTAAAATATACAATTAATTTGACCATACTTCTAACATTACAACCTCATGTAATTTTTTTTGTATTGACCTATTAGAACTATAATTTAAATATTAAAGTAAACTGTAACATGTAATCGTGTGCAACTTTAATGGGAGCTTCAGTCACAGTAAACTACACCTAAATAATGTTGATACTTACGGAGAAAACACGATTTATATTAAGGCGTCAGGTATACTGGCGCCTTAAATCGCGCGAGGCCCTAATGTATGGGCGTGGCATGTTATCTGGGGCGCTAAAGATAGGAGAATATATATATATATATATATATATATATATATATATATATATATATATATATATATATATATATATATATATATATATATATATATATATATATATATATATATATATATATATATATATATATATATATATATATATATATATATATATATATATATATATATATATATATATATATATATATATATATATATATATATATATATATATATATATATATATATATATATATATATATATATATACTGCGCAACTTATTTAACGCACAACCAAAAAGTTAACTCAAATTTGACGTTATGTATTTTCGACAATTTTTGTTCGTTTTCGTCGATTTTTTTTCAAATTGATATTATACCAGGTGCTATAAAAATGTTATGTTTTTTTCCGAAATTTCAAAACGTCCTGTGAGCTATACAAGGTATTGCAAGTTGTTGCAATTATAGCCAATTTAAAGCCTCATGATTTTTCTACATTTTCTTTTTTTATTCATTTGTTTATCTCTGTTACTTCATAAAATATCCAATTTTTGAGTTGACGTGATTTTTATTAAATTTATTAACTTTCTTTTTTGTTAAGTGCTCATTATTTATTACTCATTATACTGGTTCAATGCCTCATTTTGCGTTCTGTTTTCCTTGATATCTTATAATTTATTGAGAGATGCAAGGTGTTTTAGAAGAGAAAAAGGTCTTAAAAGGACAAAAACTCAAAAAACATACCTAGAAAAATGGATTGCTTTAATCAATAAAACAACAAATAACAGGAAACAAAACAAAAGTAAATAGAGAATTAGTATCTGGTGTTTCCACCCCTTCTGCGAATGACCTCCCGACATCTTTGGTTCATACTTAAAACCAAAGTTCTGATTAGGTTCTGATCTAGGCCATTCCATAATTCGACTAGGCGTCCTTCCAATTCTTGTAAATTTTGGGGTTGTCGTCCCTCACTTCGTAACCGCCGACCGATAAAATCCCAAACATGTTCAATGGGGTTAAGATCGGGACGTTTTGAAATTTCAGAAAAGACATAACATTTTTATAGCACCTGGTATAATATCAAAATCATTCGTTTTACCAAAACAACTAAGACAGTGATATTCCTAAGAGAAAAACCTACAATTTGAAAAAAAAATCGACCAAAACGAACAAAAATTGTTGAAAATACATAACGTCAAATTTGAGTTAACTTTTTGGTTGTGCTTTAAATAAGTTGCGCAGTGTATATATATATATATATATATATATATATATATATATATATATATATATATATATATATATATATATATATATATATATATATATATATATATATATATTTATATATATATATATATATATATATATATATATATATATATATATATATATATATATATATATATATATATATATATATATATATATATATGGTAAGATACACCCAAATATATATTTCTCAGTTTTTCTGAAGCCATAGTAACATCATTATACTTACCAAGCCCAAGTGTATGTAATGTATATACATTGCGCATTATATGTAGCCCCGCAGTGTTGCATTTCGTTTTATGTGCCCAGTGGTCAGTGCTCAAGTATTAGTGCAGACAGATAGAGATAGATCATAGGTGAAAACCGTTATTATAAAAATAATTCGGCGCGAATCTCCATTTCCACTACGTTCAACATGAAAAGAACGGAATTCTTAATGAAATTAGCTGAGCAGCAGAATGTTGGTAAGTAAATTATTTCGTATAAAGAAATATTATACGATACTCATGGTTCAGTGCTTGCAACAAATCGCTAAATTTCTTCTCTATCTCTATCTCTGTCTCTAGACATTTGCCGATCTGCTATCATGATAAACTAATTGTTTTTGTCCCATCCAGCATAATATATGTTTCCGAGGTTGGGGAGGTATTGGTTGATAAAAGACCTTCGAGAGCTTTTCACTCAAGTATTAGTTCATCGCAAGAAAATTACTACGAATCGGAAGAGCATAATGTAAGTACTTTCACAATATGCAAACTAAATGCTTACTTTTTATTTCGTTATATATTCAAAATAAAATAAATTTGCACTTACGATAGGAACTAGGGCAAGTTTTTTACTAAAATCTGTTATTCTTGACGACCTTGTACGACAAAAATTTACCAAGTTATAACAATTTGAAATTTTGGCATTTTCGGCGCCTCTTTCAGACACTCGATTTTCGAGCGGAACAAATATTATTAAGCGACTTGCCCAGGACAGATGTAAGGAAGCATAATTTTGAGTAACTTTAATAAGGGTATGTAACAAAAATATTTGGGTTAGTCAACCAATTTACGAATACAAAAAACTCGATGCAAAATTTGCAAAAACTCGAACTTACAAATTTGTCAACCTACGTCTCCCAGTCTCCCATGTGTGGAATAAGTCTCCCATTTTAACTGAAGTGCTTTTATTTTTTTACAAACATAAAAGTATGCTCTGTTTATGAATATTTTTTAAATCTTTCGAATAAGTGAAGTATTACCGATTTTCTGATTTTATGCATCTTTCAAGTTTTTCGAGTCTTTCAAAGAAGATAAGTTTTTGTCATTGTATTTTTTTTAACCAGAACAAGAATGTGTAGTGCTCAAAATGCTTAATGCCATAAATTGATTAAACACTCACTATATACATTTTATCCATCTTCATTTTCACTAATCTGAAAATTTTTGAATTTTACTTACTTTTATATCTATACAGGGTGTTTGGTAAGGTGATGTCGACCCTATACAGGGTGGTAGAGGGCGTCATTTAGCATATATATGACCACACATACTTATGTGAAAAATGCTATTTAAAAAAATGTAAGGCTTTGACACTTTTAATTACGATTACATTTTTTTGGGATAAATATCATTTTATTTATTATATAGATGACAGAAACCTTTAATTTTTTTTTGGTTGGAAGTTTATGTATTTTGGATAAAGAAAAAATATATCTCAGAATATTAAAAGTTAAATTTAGCGCGTAATACTTACATAAATGATATTTATGTACAGATACAATGTACAGAAATCAATATTAAAAACGGATAATGGAAGTTTAAAGCTTTTTATATTACTATTATAATGTTTAATTTTGTTCTGCACCAAATATAAGCCGATATTGATAACATATCAATCTTCTTATCCGAAATGTGGCTATGACCATTTTTTTGTTATCCTCTAACTAATCGAAAATTCAGCAAATATTTTTCTCTGTGCACTATGTCGGTAGGTTTAGTAGGTAATAATTTACTGTATATTATTATTACATATTTCAGAAAATAGAAAACAGACTCGTGGACGAGGGACCGAAGCTGAAAAAAAATAATTTTGAAACATTTTCGAGATTACGTAAAGGAAAAAATAACTCCAAAAAAAGGAGAATGCGAGGAGCTAATTTCACGATACAAAGATATTCTAAAGGATAACATTTGGGTTAAAGTTAAAACAGTAGTGTATAACGTTCAAAAACAAATAATAATGCTAACTTTTAATTTTTAAGGCTGATATTTTTTCTGTGCAAATAAAATAAAATTGGTATAGAATAAAGAAAACAGTTGTTATATTTATATAAAAATATACCTACAGTATACAAATTTTCTTTGAAAGATGTTGGTATAAATTATTTATTTTTGTCATTATTTAAAATTGTGGTGAAATCATTTGTTGAGCACCCTGTATGAAATGACTACTACATGACTATTACGTGTACATGACATATCTTAATTGATATCATGTCTCATTTTCACAAGTAGCTTACACCTAGACTAGGTATATGCCTAAACTAAAATTTGGTTGAAAATGACATTTTTTGAATAGTTAGATATATCGATATTTAATGATACACTGCTCTCTTGGGTTATTTATATTCCAGATAACCCTTCACGATTACCTGTCATCTCCAAATTTTATTTCAATTGCACATTTGAGTTTTATGCCTGCCGTGCATTATTAAATAAATATTTTCATATTTTCGATATTAACATAAAGGGAAAAGAAAATTTCTCATCAGCATTGCAAGGAATTTAAAATAATTTCCTTTTTACATTATTCTTGAAAATCACAAAATATTGTCCAAATGTAAAATTAAAAAAAATAAAATACAATAAAAAGATTTTAATTTTATGTTGTTTAAGCTGTTTTATTGTTTTAGTTATTTTAATCAAATTTAAAAAATTTTTGAAGGTCTTTCAATTTTTATTTCTAGTGATAAATTGTTCTTGAAAATTATAAAAGATTGTCTTAAGTTTAAATTTAATAAAACAAAATATATAAATAAACAATAAAATGTAAATGTAAAAATGTAATGTAAAATTTTTATTCTATATTGTTTAAGCTGTTATAAATCTCCCTTTTAACTGAATGGTACAACTTCCGTATCACATGCACTGTTGCCAAGTCTGCGGGCTACGTATACCGCGACTAATTTACCGGGCCTCCGAAAATCGGACTTATATATTCACAGTATATACAGCTCTACTAGTGTGCCCTCTACATGGAATCTCTTAGAACTAAAATTGTATATTTTAAGGTAAATAGCGACATTACCAAGCCCTTCAAGAACATATATATATATATATATTCATTATTACAAGTAAGATCACCATTTATATTAGATTTCAACTTGTCTCTGTCCAAACTCATCTGTCACCACAGATCTTCACACACTGTCTTGGTTGTTCCAAATTGTGATTTCGCTGTGTCACACAGTGCTGTGACACATTATTATTATTTTGTCCGTGTTACATTTACCTTTATTTGTGTTTATATATATTTATATTTACAAATACCTTTATTCATATATCTCTATACCCATTTATATATTTTTACATTTATATATTATTATACTTGAATTCGGATACAGTGTGTTTTATTTGCACCTGCCACATATCTTGCCAGCTGTGTATTCATTTATCAATTTGGTTTTGCCGATTTCACTAAAATCGGATGGCGCCTGGGCTGGTTTACTTATGCGCAGAGAAGAATTAAATTGTCCGGAGTTTACTTTAAATACGAATTCCGAACTCACGACCGCTTCCGTAAAGACGAGCAGCTGGCCTTTGTGACATTGCCTGCAACACCTATTTAGTGTCACAATATATATATATATATATATATATATATATATATATATATATATATATATATATATATATATATATATATATATATATATATATATATATATATATATATATATATATATATATATATATATATATATATATATATATATATATATATATATATATATATATATATATATATATATATATATATATATATATATATATACTTATTCTGTGTACCTAACGACACCCAATTGTACAATGTCAATGTAGCTCCCAGTGTATAATGTATATACTAAATGTTGTTATTTTCACACCCAGAAAGTTTATGTTAGATAAGCACCCTTTCTGTATATTTTTTTAAAATTATTTAACAATAGGGCACCCGCCAGTGTTGTCAAATTTATGGGAGTCACACTGACTTAAAGTAATAATCGTGTATGTCAGTAATATGCATTTAAAAGACAGATAGTTTAGCTAATTTAACGATGGGTGCCACATTTGCAGTTTTTCTTTTGGGGCAGTATGTAGTTATATATTATAAGTATACCAAAAATTAGCTATTTCAATGAACCAATTTCAATATGTAACCATATACTTATTAATCTGTATTAGAAACTATTTTTATTTACCATTAAACCATCGTTAATTATTTTTCACAGACAGATGCTATTAGAATGATAGAGTAACGCCGTCTTTACAAATTTAATCTTCCCGATTCAACATTAATTATTTATAATTGATATTCAAAAAATCAGATTTCTAATAGTTTTTGCTATTCCCCATTAGAACTTATGGTGCATTTGTGATGCGTTTTATTCAATTTTTATCTTGAAATAATTATGGTGGGACAAAATGTTTCTAAAACTATACTGGTCTATATAGGCACAGTAGCTACAGTATTTTTTAGATTATAAACTGTCAATCTAGACCAATTTTAAATTATTTGGAATTCTTTATTAAAACCCATTATGAAAATATACATTTGAATTGCAAAATTAATTTAAAACAAGCTTTTAAAAACTCTTTACAATAATCAGTGTAGGGTATTTTTAAATACATTTTAATTTTCTTCTAAAATAAGCTAATATATTCTATCTAAATAAAAAATATAAATATACAGGGTGTTAAATATACAACATGTGCAGTATGATTCCTAAACCCAACCACTTTCGAGAAAAAAATTAACAAGTCTCCAATTTCTATGTGTAAAAATTCAGTTAATTGAGGAATCACACTATAATTTTCTAAATTAAATGACTATAAAATGCAGTTTGCCTTTCCTTTAAATTTATTTGTTTAGTTTTAATAAAACAATTATTTCATTAATTATTTTCATTAATTACCGCCACACGCGATATCGATTTTATCAAATTTTATTGATTAACGCAAAAGTAATAATGTGGAGATTTGTTTCTCGAGAAATTTTTTTGAGATTTTTTTCTCGAAAATGGTCGGGTTTAGGACCCGTACCATATATTTTTTTTTTATTTGCATGTATACTATCGCCTGTTAGAATTATGAGACTCAAACCTCAAACAGCCTGTATATTATGCATGTTGCATATTTAGGAGTCATGTTTGATTCTTGATTCATTAAAAATAAAAGTTTTCACTTTTAACCAAGAAATGTTTTCAAAGTTACTCTATAGGTATGCCTTAATAAAATGGTCGTCCTCAACCTTCCGTATAGCTTTTTTGGATGCTATCTGGTTTGAAAAGTACTTTCGCATAATATTTTTTTGATTAGGAGTCCGTAGTCTTTGATCTAAAAAATATATAAAAATATATTAACCTACAAAAAAAACAGTATCTAGTATTAAAACGAACCCTTTTCTTGTGAAATACTGCCCCCGATATCTTGCACCACTGGTACACTAGAATTGTAGATAATCTTCTTTACCTAAAATAAAAACAATTAGTTTTAATGTACCTAGTCAATTAAGAACTTAACAAAATATATCTCCAGATTTTTCTTGTTCGTAATTTTTATTTATTTTTTTGAATTCTATTTCTTCATGCAAGTTTTCTTGATAAATTTCTTTATCTTCTGATTGTGATGGCTCGGTTATCGTTTGTACAGGTTCATTTACTGTCTCATAACCTGGTTGATTATCTATATCTATTTCATTCATATTAATATCTATTTCTTCTAGTTTTATTTTTTAAATTGAGCTGCATTTAAAAACAAATTCAGGAAGATA
>CAXKVY010008277.1:0-17506 GCA_964058915.1 Tetropium fuscum
CGGTCGCTATACTGATGAACTACTGTCAGAGCAATTCACTAATCCATTTTCCGATTTTAAAAATATGGATAGCACTTTCAATATTTTTGCCAATCCTTGTAAGTGTAATGCGGAAGATGCTCCACTTCACCTACAAATGGAGTTGATCGAGCTTCATATTTGAGGTCTAAATTTGGAACTAAGCGAATTTTACAGAACATACATACCTTTGCGAAGAAAAGTATCCTCACCTGAGAGTTTTCGCACGAAAAATAATTTGCACATTCGGAAACACGTATAAATGTGAGCAGCTTTTTTCAATCATGAAAATAAGCATCGTACTCGGCTAACGATGTTAATTTAGAAAACACTTTGCGCCTATGTACTACTGATATTGACCCCAATATTGATCATCTTGTTTCTCAGCTTCGAACTCCAGTTTCTCATTTGATTAATTTTCATTTGATTTTTCTATCTTTTTTTATTCATGAGCTTTTTATATGTTTGATTATGCTATTATAATAAATAAAAAAAATACTTACTTATTTCTTGCCTACGAAAGGCCGCGACCTGATTAAGTCCCGAAATTACGCCTTCAGCTAAGCAAAGGTTGCCCATACCTGGTCTAAACATATGGGGCCATTCAATTATTAAATCTCTTTCTGATAGGCAAATAAGTGTACTACGTACTCCTGGAACAGTTAGTGGATGTGGTCGGTCGGGTCAGACCCAACTTCCGGTGATGAACTTGTAGCTTGGGGGCTGTTTAAAGTTTTATTTTCATCTTCAACTAGTTTCATAATTCGAGGTGGCATGATGTATGGATTTGTACACGCTTTGTGGAACTTAGCCTTTGAATTCATGAATGTTTCGTAAATGCCACTCCCGATATCCAGTTACGAAACTAGGTAACCAGAAGGCTTTCTAAATTGTGTTATATAGCCCAAAGTTCTCTGTGACACTACAGGATTCTTGCGAGGCATCTAAGGTCAGTTATATTGCCGGACTGACATATGACACACTTTGACTATTTAATATTGATGGATACAGTTTCAAGGGAAAGGGAAAAGGGCACCGCCATCCGTATACCGTTACCTCTCCTCGCCATGTCCGCCTGTTTAAAGGAAGAAAGCACCAAACACAGTAACGCAAGAACAAGAACAACACAAAATATCTGAAATTGAGAAAAACTGTCCATTTAAGAACACGTTCAGTGGCACAGGCAGGGTATAATTGCCCCCCCTACAGTTACGATTCTCTGATTATTAATTATTAATTTATACTCAATTATTTTCCTGTAGATTGCGATGAAGTATGTCATGAGCTCGAAATGTAAAAATAAGGAATAAGGCTCAAAAAGTATTTCACCTATATAGTACGTTTTGCTTCTGTTCCATTCGATAAAAGGATTTATGTTTCCTTAAAAACTTTTAATTTATTTATTTATGTTCAGCAGCCCGATGCGTTAGTAAAATGACTAACAAGTAATAATTAAAATTATGTCAGTCAGATCGGGGTTTAACCCCCAGGATTAATTAATTTCTGGTTACGCCACCGGACGTTCAAACTATTTTGTGATGTTGAATTTGATCTTAGGATATCAAAATCATACCAAACCGAACTGAACTTGGCGGCGACGCCAAGATCAATTTTATTGCGCAATTTATACTTTTTTCGAAAATGTAGGGTAATTTTAAGAAAATGCCCCCTACAGGGTGAACGATTAAAAATCTCGAGTGTCCTGCAGGCCAAATCACTTAGGTATCTGGAGCCATTGTGACAAAGAAAGAAATGGTATCACAAAATGCCACGTTTTGCAAGTATTTGTTGTGTACCGCACCCGCTACTACATATTATCTGCAGAGAAGAGTGAGAGAGAGTATAATCGATGTTAATTAATTCCAACGCCGCTGCTCTGTGGGATACGGTTACTTTCGCTAAATCTTTGCCGCGATACAATACTTAGCACTTTATTTGTTAAATGATTAATTAACTGCTGGAAGTATTGGGAATGGAGATGGTATGTAAGTCAGACAAAATTAACAGAGGAATTTAAATTTAATAAAAAATTAACTTTAGCAACTGTGCGATTTACAGATTTTTTAATGATCATTCTTACTTTCTAAACATATTATTCTCTTTAAACAAAATGTGCACTGCTAGTAGGGGTGTCAGAGGTTTTGATTTAAACTTTGGACGGATCCTACTGAAATAGGGCTTGAATGAAAGATCTTAACGTATATAGTAAGGTATTAAAAAAGTCACAATGAACGAGATACGCGTCTTGGTTTTTTAGTGCAAAATAATTTTTAAATCGGTACTTTTTTCACCTTTCACTAAATAATGGAAAAAGTAATAACTTTAGAGAAAAAGTTTCGAACGAAAGTTGTTCAGCTGATGATTTTACGTAAGGATTGAGAATTTAAAAAATCGCAAAAAATGTTCGCTGCGATATTTATTGACAAATTTAAAAAATGGGAAAAAATAAAAATACGATAAAATATAGGATGAAATTTTCTGAATTCGTTGAATTTACAGTATTACGTAGCCATTAGAATGCTTAACAATGCGCCGCGTCCGATTAAAAAATTTAAGATGGCGACCTATTACAAAATTATTAAGTTGAAATTTCGGAACGCTACCCAGCCTGTCATAGCGTACCGATCTTGACAAAAAATATTACAATCAGTAAATATTAATCTGACAGCGTGCCAATTTTCAGAATTTTTCATATACAAATTAAAATTTTAATACAGAAAAACCCGTAACTAAGGACCGTAATTTTGACAATTTTCAACTTAGAGATGTGCAACAAACTGTGTTGGATTGAGCTGATTTTGATATGAATAAAAAAACCACGAAAAATAACCGTAAACTGCGTATTTCATGCTAAAACGCAAAATTGTAGGATCAAGCTTCTTGATTGAGCGTAAAGTAAGCAGCACGTCTACGAATACGATACGAATGTCTCGTATCTCGGCTGCTATTGGTCAAATCAGGGCAACCGAATGTAGTTTGTTGCACATCTCTAAATTGCCAAATGACGGTATTTAGTTATGGGTTTTTCGTTAAAAAAAATTTAATTTAATTATAAAAAAATCTGAAAATTAGGCATGCTGTAAGATACTGTTATTACGTACCTACCGATTTCCTTAATTTTCAACAAGATCCTTGCGCTCTGACAGGCTGGAGAGCGATGCGAAATTTCAACTTAACAGTGTTGCAAATGGTCGCCATATTAAAATTTTTCCATCGGACGCATCGCATTTTGTTAATCATTCTAATGGCTATGTAATAATCCAATACCAACGAATTCAGAAAAAAAATTCCTATATTTTTTTGTATTTTTATTTCTTCGCATTTTTTAATTTCGGCACCAAATATCACACGAAAAAAATTTTGCGATTTTTTTTAAATGTTTATTCCTTACGTAAAATCATCCGGTGAACATCTTTTGTTCGAAATCAACTTATCAACTTTTTCCATAATTGATAGAAAAGTGAAAAAAGTACCGTTTTCAAAATTATTTTGCAATAACAAACCGTGACCCGTATATATGTTAAGATCTTTCATTTTAAGCCCTCTATCGGCAGGGTCCAAATCTATGTTTTCTTTCTGACACTGACACTCGACGACAGTTTTTATTTCGTTTAGCGTTTCGTAGAGTGCACCATTTTCCTGGAGGAGACAACAGTGCTATATTATCTTAGAAGTATAAACTATGCGGGCCCATTCTATGAAAAATAGTGTTCCATTCTTTAAAATTTTTCTAAAATATTACGTGTATAGCCTTCAATATAGTTTGACCAGCAGAGTTATGTCAATGAGTTTTATAATAGATAATAATATACCTAGTAAGTAATAATATACCTAATATACAAGTTATAAATAATAACTAAATGACGTTTCTGGCACAGTTTCTGGTATCAGATTCTCTTAGACAAGAAATCCCTACACAACATGACAGATACACCGACACTGGACGATTTCATTGAATGCAGACTTATCCCTAGCTTCACGACGAGACTTACATAATACCTCTAAATTTCTATTATCTCTTAATATCCTCAACCACCCAAACATCCCTCCCTAAATTATCTTTTTATTAAATTTTTGTATGTAACGTTTTTTAATATCCTTAGCGGTTTATGAATAATGCGGCATAAATGGAACACCCTGCATATAAAATTAACACAATATATAAAAAACACCACAGCTACAAAAAATTTATATATGAAAACAAAAAAAATAAGCAATAATTAAACAAAAGCGACTTCAATAAACATAAAAAACAAAAATTAAATACCAAAATAATAAAAAAAACAGAAGACATTGAAAATCCATAAAATAAAAATAATTAATATAGGTTTAAGGCAAAATCTCGCTATGATTCAATACAATGTAAGTACTAACAAACTAACCTAGACAAAATCCCTTCATATATCCAGTCAAAAATGCAAACAGAATAATGAAACAACATCTTAAACTAATTATACAAACAAAACAGCTTAAATAAATGATCTAGTTAAAGAACGAGCGACTTTTTAATATAGAATCAAAAACCGGAAAAATTATGAACAGATAGACTCCGTGCATTCAAACAACACGACACACGACGCGCGACGTTCCGAACGTCTGAAATTTCCAAGGAAAGTCTTCCACAGGAGCGTTATTTCTAGGGACGGCTATATTAATTGGCCCATAAGGTCGTCTGATCTTTTGAATCCAGGTCGGTTTCGTGGTTTTTATTAAGCAAACGCTTATCGTAATGGTTCTGACTCTTAGAGAATTAAATATCTAAATTACACGAGAGGTAATAAATTTATAGACATCTAGAATCAGTAACGCGAAAGATCCACGCCACAAGTTGCCACTACCTTGAAATATTGATATCCGTAATTCTTGTTTACATGAACTCCTTAGTATAATAGCAGAGTATATTTTCTTTTCATTCAAGAAAAAAGCTTATGTTATCTATTCTAGTGCATTTTAAATAATAGATTTGAAAAACATTATCTTTACTATTATTATCATTATTATTTACTATATAGTTATTTTTTAGACAATAGTCAAAGAAATAATATAGTAATATTTCAAGAATGTAGAGTTCTAATTTTTTTTGTTAGGTATTTCTGTGCGTATACTATTGAGATAGTGGTTAAAGAAAACCAAATTTCATTAGAGAGCATAAACATGTCAGGTTGTCGTGTTGCGGTAAAATAATTTCAACAAAAAATCACAGAATATTTAGATCTCAATCCATCGGAAACTTAATTGAGAACGATTATAAAGAAATTGGGCTTCAGGTGGGGAACACAAAATAACACAAAACATAGTGGGCTTACATAGTGGACACACGTCTTCTAATAACTAGACTGCTGATTCTACAAAATGATTATGATTTGTTTATCATTCGGATATGAATTCGGAAAGTGGCTGGAAGAAAAATAATTCCATTGTAATAACTGATGCCCCCTACCATAAGGTCCAAGTTAATCGAGCTCCTATATTAAATTAAATTAAAGAAAGGGGAGGATAGAATGACTCAGTAGAAAAAAAATATCTTCAGCCAACTGCCTTGAAACCTGAATTATATAAATTGATTAAAAATTATAAAAATCAATATGTAAGATACAAAGGACGCCGCACAAAACCCTATGATTTTGGCCCTCGGTTATTTTTTTTAATAGCAATTTTTGTTTCTTGGGTCGTCCTGATGAAAAGTCTTGCTGGGCGTAAAGTGTGGACAGATTTCGAGCTATCGGTTTGATCTCACGGGATGAGAACATCAAAAAAAATTTTTTTCTTAAATATCTGCAGATTTGGTTTATATTATTTTGGTCACTTTTCGCGGTTTCATGGCAATCTAATGTCTGGGTGGTCCTATTACCATGGAACTTTTCCACAGGAGAAGTATTTGAATTTTGCTTGGCCATATTGACCATAAACAATCAAATGGCAACTTAAAAAGATCCCATAACTGGCCAATATTAACAAAATCAGTAATTCTAATTCATGTCGAGATTTATTGTTTCGTATTGTAGGTACGTAAATTTTCCAAACAGGGCTCATCCTGGTGAGGGTGGCCGATATCAGAAATCCAGTGCGTTGTTTTTAAGAACGGATCCACATTCCCAATATTAGCATTAGGTAAGGCCTTTGTTGGTCGTCGCTCAATAGCGATTTGGTGATGTACATTATCTTCACCAGCACGAGGCATTTGCCTAATTTGACCAGCCGACCGCATACATAACATATCCTGTCTTGACGTCTAAAAGCCATCCCAATTATTCCGAAAAAATAATTATTTGTCAAGGGGATTTACTCTAAACGAATTCAACACTAATACAAATGCTGGCAGGTGAGTAGGTGACAAAGAGGAAAGTGTTGAAGAATTTTTCAAGAATCCGGACTTGTTTTATTCCAATAAACTGCTCAAGAGCTCACGATGCTCCTCAACGGACCATGGACACGCTTTAAGTACGTATTTTCTATTCTGGCACTAGTGCGATACCAGAATAGGGGACAGATAATGTGCATACATATATGCTCCATTATCGAATAATGACAAGGAACAATCCATTCGACAGAGTATGTTTTGCATAATTTTTGGTCAATTCCTGATACTGACCATTCTCATAAGAATGAGCTCAGTTTGGTAAACAAAAATAATTGTATTCCTGATACTGACCATTCTCATAAGAATGAGCTCAGTTTAGTAAACGAATAAGACAAGAGACAAGCACTCGGGACAAAAAAATATCGATACGAATCAGAATGGCTGATTTTGTTAATATTGGCCAGTTATGGGATCTTTTTAAGTTGTAATGTGATTGTTTTGAATCAATATGACAAAACACGGTTCATATACTTCTCTTGTAGAAAAGCTCCATGGTGTTACATCCACGGTCGGGAACTCAAAAGAGCAGCGTTAGCTTGTTACTCGGTAGAATAATATAACCCTAATCTGCAGATATTAGAAAAAAAAGGTTTTTTTACTAGCAAAAAATTTGACTAGCGTGCCATGTCTACGATGTCATCATAAAACAAGCTAGAGAATATAGTCAAAATTTAAATAACGAAGACAAAAACGAAAATGCCGATAAACACTAATTATTTATCTTTTAGTCACCTGAGAACCTTATGATGATTTTAAAATATGTTGTGGCCAAATGTAGATTTAGAACTGTAAATTGGCACTTGAAACCCTATGGTCGTTTATATTAGCGTTTAAGTTCTTTGCTATTCATATTTGTATTGTGAAAAGAAATCTTGGGTTTATAGCAATTCATTGCATAGAGAAATAAGCAAATAGATGAATAATAATAAAAGGAAGACACATTTATCAGTTGTATATCTGGACATATATATGGAACAAATCACTTAGAAGTTGTACAAGTGCTCATAAAAGCGTTAGTTAATGCTGGATATACTCCTGCAAAAATTTTTAAAAGATTTTCAAATAAGGCGTTTTAAAAAATCGACCATTTACGACTTTGCGAAAAAACTAACAGAGGTTTGACATGTTGTTAGACAGGTTGGAAACGGCAGACCCCGTTCGATAATAATAAAAATAACCCGACGTTAAATAAATAAATCTAAAGATATTTAAAACAATAATAATAATAAATCATAAATGAAATTATCTATATAAATAGGAAAATCCTGAGAGTTGAGGTATTAGTCTGCAGCTAGGAAGGAGCTCCTGGCAAAAGGAAAAGTATTAGGCAAACAAGCCGGCAAATAGGAATTTCCAGATCTTCCGTAGTGAGAATTTGCCTAAAAGATTTATTGTTAAACCTGCTTAAACGTTGCTAAAACGTTGCTACGTTTGTAAAATTGACTGAAAATGTCAGGCTAAGAAGACTAGAAAGATGTCAAAATTTAATAAACAGATTTAGACACCGTGACGAGAACTTTAGCATATGATTTACAGATGAAAAAATATTCTATCTGTCACCTCCAAGAAAAAACGATAGGCTTTTCGTTAATAGAAATACAATAAAAGCCACTATTCCCTAAGAACGTCTTATCAAGGAGATGCAAAGAAATCCTCCCTCTGTGATGGTATTTGCTGCCATATGTGGAAACCATAAGTTGCCTCTTATTTTTTAGAGCAAGGAATACTATTAAATTCTAAATTGTATTGTGACTTGATATTACAGCGAATTTTTTCACAAAATGGAAGCTGTTAGTCCCGATTCACATTAATGCAGGTAAAGATAAAACCAAAATTTATAATTCTTCGATTAATTTTATATTGATAAATTTAAGGATGGAGCTCCAGCACAGCTTTAGCCACAGTGAACTTTATGCAAAATGCAATGATAACATTACAATAACATATAAAATTAAATATTGATAGTTCATATTAACGTTGATCATACAAAATGTTTGCAAATATTACTGTTATATTTGTATTCGTTTGCATTAAGTTTAATTTATGAGTTACTATTTTCAAGTTACTGTTTCTGTCGAAATAAATTTAAATATCAATATGAGTAATTTTTGTAAATGGTTTAAGGTGTATTATGTTTTACAAAAAATTATAATATGATTATATTACCTTGTAACTTGATCTTTTATTTGTAATTCAGTTTTTCAACAATTAAAATCGGTTAAAAATTAACGAAACTGTGAAAGAAATAAAAAAATCCGTTTTTTTAGAGCACCCGTTACATATTAGTACTATTTTAAAACACCAAAAGGTAAAATAATATTAATATATGTTTTGTGAACAGTGCTGTGTTATAGGGAAATAGGGAAACACTTGCTTTGTTCATTGTATTAAACATCTTCCAGGAACGAGTAATTTTTGCCACTTCTAATTTCTTCTTATAAAGCCGATACGACATAGAACACAAACTAAAATTATACTAATCGAATAGTCTAGTTATCTTATAAATATATCAAAACTGTAATTTTTATTTCACATATGTATTAAAAATAAAATCGCCTTCTGAAAAAGGCCCAAAAAGCACCGAAAAGTCAATATTTTTATTGCTAATCAATCGTTTTATTGCTACCATCCCACGATGAACCCTATTATAATATATTTTCATTACGGAAAATTCAATAAACTCAAGTAGATCAACTTATTATGTTGTTCATCTAATATTGAAGAAGGTTTAATTGGAACGAGGAAACGGTTCCCTAGGGAACGATTCATAAAATTCCCTAATATTTCATTATTAAAAAAAATAGGCGTCGAATGAAATTTATATCAACAGCGACGATTCTACCTGAGCAATAATATGTGCCAATTGTAATATGTGCCTGTGTGGCAGTTTTCACTTTTCAGCTCTTTATTATTTATTCTTTACTATTTTATTCTAAAACCGTAAATCATCAAGAATTTTTTACAAAATTACTACTCAAACCTACATTATAAAGTAAAGTCAATTGTATGTTACGGGGGAGGCTGCGTAACTTCACGTGACACTGATCACATTTGTAGGGAGTGGAGTAAATGCAAAATTAGAGCATAATATATTTTTTTTAAATTTAATCATATATTTTTAAATTCTAGGGAGAATTTGAAAATTTTGAAATTCTATTTTTAAATTCTAAATTGAAAATTGAAATCAAATAGGTACACCAAGTAAACAGTAAAAGCATATTTACAAAACACACTGTTCTAATATTCTATTGCCGGCTGCGACAAACCATCTGCAAATTTTAAGAGAAGCAAGGTGGTATTCTTCTCAAAATGGTATTTAAAATCAAAAATCATCAAAGAAGCGGCAGTGATCTTTTACAACACGTCCTCCACACGCAACGAGGTTGAAGATGCTGGGAAGATTTGCTTCCGCAGATGGTATGGGGCACCAGTAAGACATCAGCGCCCTCTCACCAACTGAAAGTGCAGCTAAACAGCATCGCCGGAGCACCTACTACCTAGTGCAGCAGTGGCTCGGGAATGAGCTGCCTCAAGAGTGGGGGTGGAAGCATCTAGGAGACATCCTAGTGCCAATTCCACAGAAGATCCACTAGCATCGGGGGTACTATTTAAAATGATATTTTACCGCTGCACCAAGGATTGTGGTAGTGGCAAATGTGGATGCCGGAAAGCAATGCTGAACTGTTCACTGGCAAGGGAATTTCCTCAACGGCGTGCCTATTTACGACGAGGACGACGATGAATCCGACACAGAGCCCATTCAGCAAGAACCACCCACCACTGAAGATGAGGATGCCATTGACGAAGAACCCTTGCCAGGACCCTCACGGCCAAAGAGGATAAACGTGAATCCAGAGAAAGTTGAGAGTTTAATATGGAGAAGTTATTGAGAGTAAGAACAATGAGAATTATTGAAATCGAATAAAGTACCTACCTTATTTACAGGACTTTTTTATCACTTTTAAAATGCAATTTTCCACTTGTCAAAATTTTGTCTTTCCGGTGCGTATGGCTCGAAAACGGTTGCCAATTCGAGAAAGTATTTAGAACGAAGGTTGTAGAGAACTTCCAGAGCTTTCATTTCATATAATAATCGTATTAGCTTTTATTTCGTATATAATTTTTCCCTATGACGCCGACGAACCGTTTTCGACATATAAGCGAAAAACCCAAAAGGAGGATTTTTGAACCCAAAAGAAGCAAACATTTTGAATTTTTTTCTATTTATGTAAGGTAAAAATTAACAGATATATAACTGTTCGAATTTTTCATTATAGTGCGCGGACTACTTCTTCCGAACCCTTTAACCCTTTGCCTTTTGAATATGAAGGGCTTGGGCATATTTAAGTATATGATCTTGTAGCTCTTGAAATTACCTATAAAATGGTTGTTGAATGGACGTTGTAGCTTCAAAATTGATGGAATTGTGGGTTGTTGTGTCCCTTCCACATAGTTTTGGAGTTTCATAATTAATTAATGCAATAAAGAACCAGTTTTTACATTAAATATAGTTCAATAAAGTTTTGTTTTTTGCATGAACGTAGAAAAAGTGTATTTTTCTACGTTCGTATTTTATTGCACTAGTGCAATAAAATTTGTCTTGCACTCATCTGTCATTTTACTACAGTGTTTTGACATAAAGATCATGACATATCACCTAATGTCATGACATTAATGCCACCTAAATTAAACATATTTTGGTTTTTACCTGAACGTAGAAAGAATTATGTATGCAACTCGTACATAAAGTGTTTATTGCACTCGATGTGTTGTCCGATTACTTTTTGCACGTATTGCATAAATAACTATTTGCAATACAGAAATTACCACTAATCTTTACGAATACAGTGACGTAACAATATCATTTGTATGTGTATGCTGTGATTATTAATATTATTTTTATATCTTAAGTGGCTTATACCTAAGCAGCTTTTTGTACGCTGCCGCTGTACAAATATTTTTGTAAACCGCTTTCTTGAATGATTTACAAATACTTTTGACTCCTACTTATTGTCTTATTGTGAAAGTTGAAGCAGAATGTCTTTCAGAATAATTTTTATAATAATGTGGAGGAAATTAACTAAAAAAATACAAATGAAGAAACTGACATTTCGTGCAATAAGTGATGAAAAGAATAATGTGAATTTGATGAAAGAAATTTAAAAAACATACAACTGAATAAACAGACAACGCGTGGAATAAGTTCAGAAATATGATTGAAAATGTGTATACGTTAAGACGTTTGGGTAAATGATTATTAACTGCCTACTCAATATATCATTAATTCCTTGATTTTTTACGAAACAATAATAATTATATTCATATACGATATACCTAACTATAAACGATCATTTTCCGCCCTATCATAAAACTACTATTCTGTTGTCACGAAAACTGTTGCAGGGTTGCAGTGTCAATATAAAATAAATAGATTTAGATACATTAGAAACTGATTATAAATAATTAGTTGTTCAACAAATGTGGAACAGAATTTGTAAAATAAATTCAAGAATTATACTTTTAAAAGCTGCGTACAATCAATTTTTTTTTAAGAAAAATGTGATAGTAAAGGTGCTATCACGGGACGTATTGAAGACAATTCAATATCAAATACCCCACAACAACATAGATACAAAAACTTAGCGATTCCAAATATGTAGATAATTTCAAATAAAGTTGTTAAATCTCTACATCCAGTTAGGTAAGAATAAATAAAAAGATAATAATAAATATTAATTGGAATTAATCCTTCTTGTTTTTGTACAATTCTTAGAAAATTGTTGTCCAAGAGAAGTAAAAAAATATCAACTCAAGAATTCTTTTTAGCACCAAATCACAATTGAGAGAGATTTTAAAATAATCATGTTTTCAAGTTTATTAAAGCTTTGTCCTCTGGTAAAAAATTTGGTAGAAAATTAAAAGTAGGCTTAGAGTAAAAACAATGAAAATTAATAAGTTGTCAAAACGTTGATATACAGAATTTTTGTTTTGAATATGGAACAAGGTAGAAGAAATCTTCTTCTACCTTGTTGATTGTGTTAAAGCAGTGACATTAATAAATGAAGGGTTGAGTATGCGGGTAGTAGCTGATAGACTAGGAGTTTCTGTTTCAACCATATCAAGTCGTAAAGCGGTTTCGAGAAACACAGAGTTACGACAGGCGGCGAGGACAAGGAAGAGCTCGTGTTACGACAGCGAATCAAAATCGTTTTATTAGAGTTCGCGCTCTGCGAGAACGATTTGTTACCAGCACAAACCTTCAGACACAGACAGCTAAGTGCCGTCCATGATGTTAAAGTTAGTGCTAAGGCAGTAATAAGAAGACTCAAAGAAAGTAATCTTCATATACGAATTCCAGCTACAGGACCCACTCTTAATGCAGAGCACAGAAGAGCTAGGTTACAATTTGCTAGGGAGCATTTAGAGTGGAATATTGAATACTGGGGAAGAGTGCCTATTTTCTGATGAATCTAGGTTTTACCTCTGCAGTTCTGATCGTCGACAAATAGTTATAAGAGGGCCAAATGAACGTTACGCACAATGTAACATACGTCAAACCACTCTCTTGAATGAATGGAGTTTCCGTGATGGTGTGGGGAGGAATTTCATTAAATGCACGTACAGAATTCTTACCAGTACATGAAGGTGCACTAAATAGCGAAAGGTACATTAGAGAGATTTTATCAGAACATGTTGTCCCATTCGCACTCTGCATTCGCATTCTTTCATCGGTGGCAATTTCTTGTTAATGCAAGACAATGCAAGACCTCATGTTGCTCATATTGTCGATGAGTATCTCGAGGAAGTAGGTGTTGAGACACTAAATTGGCCAGCACGAAGTCCTGATATCAATCCTATTGAACATATTAGGATGTACTCGGTAGGCAGTTGAGAAAAATACGACCACCCCATATGACCCTTGGAGAAGTACAAGAGGCACTAATCCAATTGTGGAACGCTTTGGACCAGGAGGAAATTAGGCGATTATTTTTAAGCATGAGGCGACGATGTGAAGCTGTAGTGAGAAGTAGGTGCGGAAATACTCGTTATTAGTTTTTTGTTAAAAACATTAATTTGTTTGTTTTTGTTTTTTTTTTTCTTTAAATTCAAGTTGCTATTTTAGATGTTAATGCGTTAATTTAAAATAAAAACGTAAAATCCAACTTTATTTCCGGTGCTAGTTTTCTGGCCTACTTAATTCTTTTTTTAATTAAAAGGCTTGCAAACATGATGATTTTAAAATCTCTCTATTTTCATTAAAAATGGAGATATCAAAGCGAATAAAAAAGGGAAAGGTTAAGAAAGCATTAGGCTATGCAATAATCAATTATGGTTTACAGTATTTGTGTCTGATATGTTCCATAGAGTGTTTCAATGTTTGAGAAAAAAACTATCGTCATTGGTACAGCCTGTATGTATGTAATTTTTTGATTAAACAACAAATTTAAAAAGTTCAGCGATTCACTACAATTTCCTACAATTTAAAAAAAGATGATCTAAATTAGGCGACGGGACGGATTAAAAAAATAATGTATTCCAAAGTTGGGCATAATTTTTTGTGTGGCGTTAATTTTGTCCGCCAGTATATATATATATATATATATATATATATATATATATATATATATATATATATATATATATATATATATATATATATATATATATATATATATATATATATATATATATATATATATATATATATATATATATATATATATATATATATATATATATATATATATATATATATATATATATATATATATATATATATATATATATATATATATATATATATATATATATATATATATATATATATATATATACCTATATATGTATATAAAGTCAAAAATTGCAAAAAAAATATACAATTTTCTTGCATTCTGTCAATGCTGAGCTACAAAATTAAATTTTGTTAGCTGACCTCAGATTCGAATTCACCACCATAAAAATATATAGAAAGCAATAAATTAACAACTGCCCCAAAATTGTCCCGCTAGTGGCCCTTTTGAGCACAAATTAACTGTATTATTAACGAAATGATCGAATATCGCCCGTTGCAGACACAGAAGGCAGAAACTGGTCGCGGAAAATATCCATGACATCGAGATTTTACTCGTTGTAAATAAGACAATTTGTCAATTTCATTGGTGCAGTTTAGGCAAATAACAGATGAGGCTCTCTGCTCATCTGAATTTCCTGATTTTTCATTGTTGTTTTTAACCCCCAGCATTTTTTACTCCACACATATATAATATTTCCTCGTGATACCTCTCTTAGAAAGATTACTTTACTATTTACTATAAAATTGTTTAAATCTCTTTTTACAAACAGCCCCCCCCTACTAGTTATAGATGAATTACTCTTTAAAGAAGAATATATTTAAAAATATATATATATTCTCCCTAGCATAAACTCTATCCGGTAGATATAGTATATGTTTACTCTGGCATATTATTAAAATATTAAATTAAAATTTTCTTTAAATCATCTGTTGCGGAATAGGGTACTAATGTATTGTACACTTTAAGCTGTATATAAATTTACTTATTTTGCAAACAATTAACAATTTAATGATTTAATAATTCTAAATCTAATGGAGCGTTGATATCGGCAATATTTTGCCCATAATTCGTAGCTGCTTCTTAATATTTCAGTGATAAAGTCCAACAGTAGGGAGTAAATGCGAACGCAACAGGTACGAGCTTAATCCAACTAAGAATTTCAGAACTTGGGAATTGTAACAAAATGCTACTTACTTAAATATCAAGCGTCTCTACGTGACTGGACTCATTACAGCAACACAGTGAAACATTCAATTTGTTTACATTTAATCCCAAGGTATAATTATTGTTTAATGGCATTTTTGAAACCATTTATCACACTTACACATAGGGATGATTAGAAAATGTTCACTCAATATTTTCAAGAAAAGTTATGGGATAAGTGTTTCGACCAAGTAACGATAAAAAGACGATCGCAAACCACGCTACTAGTGTGGAACTTCATACGCGATGCGTTTAGACTAGAACGTATCCCGATTATGATACAGCGAAATCGGATGTCGGCGAGGTTGTGTTCCCAGGGACTATCTCCCGTAGGATACACGCCTGCGCTGCTATACCGGTCTGCCGATTCCCAGATTTTCCAAAAGTCTTTAATTTAACAATAATTGTCAAATGTATTGCGGATTTCCACATTACCAAGTGTTTCCTGAGCCTCTTGCGGAACTTGACGCCATTCCGGTCAAAATTTAGATGGATCTAAAATAGTTTGGTAATCTGCTTACTTGCTTTCTGTTGCCTAGATATCGGTGCATTGCGGGCGAGTTTAATTCGCAATCTTCTAGATATAACAGGGCTCTTTAGCATCTATTATAGCGTCAGGGCGGATTTATGAAACTTTAATAAAACCTTATTTTAAGAATACAAGGAAGATAAAAGTTACGCACTTAAAGTATAAGTAGTTACAGACGAAACCGTTTTCTTTGTTTTCTTTGTAGAATAACTTTAATTGGCTTTGATATAAGGAAGTCACACAGTCTCACATAGATACAACGTATAACATGTAAGCAAAAATAAGTAAAGTAAATTTCTGGACAAAGGACACCGCCCGTTTTATTGGTAAATTGGTGGCCAGTCAAATTTAATTTTGAATTTTTGATATGATGTAATTCTGAACAATAAGGCCTGTGGTAAAAGTTCAAATTATGAACAGTTTCTCCGGTAGATGGCCCCAAAGACTGGACCTACCCCTCTATACTGTATCAATGATTTCTACTGTGCACTGCATGTATTTAAATGATAACTGCTGGAAGTGAATAGCCAGAATATTTTGCCATTATTTGGTCAAAGATTGACATGCCTAAACTTCCGGTTTTGCCGGAAGTGACGCCAATCACGCTTTTCGAATACACTACACCCGGTTACTTTGCTTAATATGTCTATAGTGATACCGGGTACATCTCTATCTTGGTACAAAACAAAAGTTGATTTTACTTTTCAAGATATGAAATTGCACTTGTGTCTAGTCAATGAAAACTAATTATTTGTGAGATCTTTAAGTAGAATTGGTAGTTTTTGTTTATTTATAATACTGTTACGCCACTAAAATAAAAGTTCCTAAAATAAGTGAGTACCGTCCAGAATCCAAATACAATTTATTAACTTCGAAATACAACAAGTCACAACTGTTTACAATGATAAATTACTAACTTGAACACTTTTAATTACGTATTACTTGGTCTCGTCTCTAAGAGCATTTAGACTAGACTGACTCATGTCGCGATCGGCTGGTCCTTATTTACTGTTTTCAATGTTCTGGAAAGTTCTAGAAGCTTCTCGATTATTCCATCCCATTCTAGATTGTTCTCACCTGTTCCATCTCATTGCGGATTGTATACAAGGCATCTCGAATCGTTCTACAGGGGGTAGTATACATGCTCATATACCGCAACTATTCTAAATGGGGCTAGGGGCGTATCTCATTTAGCACTCCCAGATGCGATGTTGCCACATCGTCGGGTGCGGTCTTGCCAGATTGTGAAATTTTCCCTATACCCTGGTGCCGAAATAGTGTGGAGTGATTCATACATAATATCACACCACCATCATAATTGAACGGTCTGCCTAATTGCAATGGATCACAGAATTTCTTAGTGTGCAAATTTGTGTACACTCTAGAACTCATTAGTAACCGGGTCTACCGCTCTCATTGGTGAGTTTTAGGCGGTTCTAAATTAAATTAAATTTCATTGATTGGTCAAAGGTAAAGACGCGGGATTTCCTTGGATATATTGACGCATGCGCTGTTTCATGCATGTATGTTTTGGCGCGACAGTGGCGTTTCATTGTGTCTTATGTATGGTTGCTTCGCGATATAAATTAATTATAATATTAGGTTATACGCGAGTGTTTAGTATTTTTATGAGATGGAGCGACGAATGCGAGTAGAAGTGGTTCTAAAACCAATAATTCCAATCGTAAGCGACCGAATTTGAGAGGAGGAGAACTGAAAATGATCAAAAATGCCTCCTCTAAATGATACACCTATGGAATTTCGTTTCCTTCGCACCTCATCTCCCTGAGCCGCCCATATGCTGGTGATGAATCACTCCAC
>CAXKVY010008278.1:0-21267 GCA_964058915.1 Tetropium fuscum
ATTTATTTTGAGATCAAAATTATAATCCTCTCATAATTATTTCATAGGACGTAATCACTGTTATTAGTTGTTAGTTTATTGTTAGAGGAACGTCAGTTATTGAAACAAATTCAATTTAATGAACAGATTAATGATAAGCCACATTATACAGAGTCTTCTTCAATAAGGAGTGAATATTTACAATCAATTCCGTGACAATTGTGACACATTGAGATACAACGTCCAACTTTCGAACATACACATTGACACCCCTTTTTACACTTGCAAAACAGGAGGTTTAAAAGTTCGGGCGGTGCCGGAGATTGTTGCATTGTCACGGGAAACATCTGGCTGTTGTACATTTTGCATCCAAAATCTTCTGGCGAAGGTGACACCCCAACCAGAATTAGACTTGAAGATATGTCTTGAAATTGCAATGAATATTATTGGTATTTACAGTATAGTTATTAAGAAATCGTTACCTTAATATATATATTGATTCAGTGCATCCCTTGTAGGTGGTAAAGCTGCTAAATTGAAGGATTTGGCCAACGTTTGTGTTGCAATGCCTTTGTTATACAACCTGTGTCTGTCTCCATTAATATCGCCCGTACCATCTAGGTCATTCATCAATAAAAAGAACTCGTGACAAATCTCTAAGAAAGTGTCAACATTAACATTAATTTAATTAAATACCAACAATTTGTCGTGTATGTATTTATTTTTCTTCAAAGGTGCAGCGATGAACGTATCGCTGCACCTTTGCCCTTCTTATATGAATACGAAGTGGTGTCGCATCCACTGATAGCATGTATAAAAAGAATATTGTTAACCAGAGGCTGCCCCAAACTGTCATATATTTGTATGATATGATAGAAACCATTTTTCCCACGTCCGATTTTTTTCAAGTACAGGTTGGACAAAGAGTTGGATAACGCAATTAGAAGCACTAGTAAACCGGTGTCTTCTCCCACAACATTTATCGAGTTACTATTGTGTTACTTTGCTGAAGCTATAGCACTTTTTACAATTAACGTGTCGGCATCTCCAGGATCTTTGACTGTGGAAATGTTATTTCTGTGTAAATGAATTTTTAGCAGTTCCATTTTATTTTTCTCATGAGATAATAAATCAGTTTGCGCTATTGAAAGTACTGTAGTTTCCCTGACGTTAACTTCAACAGGGATTTTCTTACTCCTTCTTCGCCGATGTTCTTCATCTTTAGTGGATAAAATTTCACTGTACCCATCAAATACAACAATAACATTATCACCAAAGTATTTTAAAATATAAGCCTCATATAAATCTGGGACAAGAAGTAAATATGAGACAAGAAGCAATTTAAAGCTAATTGCATGATCTAAAACCTTTAGCTGAACAATTTATTCATATAGGTAATATAAAATTCGGTAGCACAATTTGTACTTTCAATCCTTGTGATAAAATTTTAAAATTGTTTTTTTATGTTTTGTTTTTTGATATATCGTCAAATACCTAGAAACACTTTTTGTAGTACTGAATACGAGCATCTCATTGCAGATAAGAATGCTAACTTCGATCAAACGGTTTCTGAGATATCACATTTGTAAAGTAAACATTTTTTGTCATAATTTTTTTAATAGTGACTAGCTCACAGAGGATTTTTTGAGATTTTTGTATGATTATACTAGAGCGAAAGAGCTGTCAGTTTCCACAACAAAATAAATGTCCGTACATACTTCATGCAAAGTTTGCCTGGTCTATTTAGGTTATTTCAATATTTCAAAAATGCAAGTAATAGCGGGACAAACAAGTAGAAAACAGCTTCCATTGCACATCTATGAGCCCTTGTGGGTGTAAAAAACGGTACAAGCAGTTCACATGGGTAGATATGAATAGAAAACAGCCCCTATTGATAGATTTTCGATAATAGAGCTTTACTATTACCACCCCCATCTACTTAGACCACCCGGATTACATCTATTCAACGCAGAAAGGTCCACCCTACATAACCCACCCAAATCAACCGGATCTGTGAAACCTTAATTTTTTTATAGCTCACCTAGACATCGACATAATTTTATTCATAGCATTTATAATACTCAAAACGTAGAGCTTCACTAGTTTTCTTCCTCTTGCCGTTTCCGTAAACTTCCAAAATACACAATGACATCAAAGTTCCCTATTGGATCACCCCTGCATCCAGGGGTCGCGACTGAACATTTGTTTCACTTTCGCTGTTTATTCCCGCCTATATCTATCATTAGACTACCGATCCTTTAAACAATTCCACATGTTATAATCCTCATATTATAGTTCTGATAAGAAAGGAAGTGCGTACGCACCTAGGTGGTCCATTATGGTATATTTTATGAAATGGATGCAGTGGATAAAATAGTAACTTTACACTTAATATGAAACCAAAAATTAGTATAGTTTGGGATCACAAAATAATAACAAGAGAGAACATTATTGTTTCTAAACAGTATATTACACCGTATCGTCGTACGTCCGGTGGAAGAGAGAGTTATACAATTTTAAATATTATATGAAAGTATTATTTTGTTGAGATCTAGTAACTGCAATATGAAAACTTAATCCTGTATGTTTTATCACATAGGTACTTCAGTAAAATCAGATGTATACATCAGAGATGGTTAGGCCAGAGCAAGGCTCGCGATGCAGGCACCTGCTATTGCATGTATTGATAGGTCTGCTTTGATGTGGGTTTCCTTACGGCTCTCTGAGCTAATCACTAACACACAAAGTAACATTAGTTTGTCTTATGGTCCAAATGATATGCCGTATATGGTTTAAACGAATATATGGCAGCTGAATACATGCTTTGAAATGTAACGCCATGCAAATCAATTTTTGTATACGCTTACCGGACTTACGTTAATTCATCAATTTAAATCAACATCTAATCGTTAACTATTCCACCCAATTATTAACCAGACTAACATTACATAACCTCATAGGTCTAACTACTTATGTTTAACTAACTACCCTCTATGTTTTAGAAATAATGTTGTATAATTCTTTACATTTTTGTACGTTGACAAATTTTTCACTTCTCTTTCTTCAAAGAAGGAACTATTAGAAATATAAAATCTACTGTAACACTAAAACAAAATCGTATGCTGTATTCCCCATTATCCAAAGCAGCTATACTAAAGAAATATGAACGAGGCGTTTTTGAGTACGTTTTGGTTGATTGTTAAGGATTGTAAAATTTGTTATTAGTTTTTTTGGTGAATAAAGTAAAAAAAAATTTTTCAATCAGAAAAAAAGCATTTCTACAATATGGGGGAAATAGATAATGGTGATTAAAATATAAGTGAATATAAAGAGCAATCAAGAGGGGGAAGTGGTACATTTCGCTAGTTGCGAAATATATTGCTATGCAAAACGGCTGATTATACAAAAGTGATAGAGGTACGCTGGACCAACTAGAATTCTGAAAGTCCATAGCTACTGAGCTACCTCATAAAAGGGTTGCAAAAAGATGCCATCTGTCTTTTAAAAATTTTCTTGCATTTTCTTGCCAGAACAGATTGGACCAAGTAGCTATATACCATGTAAATCAGCAACGATGCGCCACAAATAGCAAATTGTGTTTGCTAACAATGTGATTATCACACAATTTAGTAAATCATTTATGTTATCCTAGTTAAATAAAATATTTTTGCAGCGTTTCTCTTTCTTGTTTTTTATTTGATAATAGTATATGTCTCTACCCTCCTTTTAAAAGGACATCGCAATCGCAACACTTCAAATTTTGTTTATATATTTTTTATGACAACTATATCCACTTGACAACAATTACACAAGAAAAACGCAGATTTAAAAAATAATAGTTCGAGGGTTAAATGTTAGATGGGTTAAGGCACAGTTGAACATATGAAATAATAAAATATATTAAAGGAATTAGTTGCTTATTTATACAGTAATTACTTAGTCAATAGTCTATAAGTCAGTTCGTAGATCTATAAGTTTGTGTTCTGACAAATTTCATGTACGATTTGTACGATTCTTCGTAGTGGTTTAAACGGATACTACAGGTTTTCAACAGTGTGTAATATTCTTTATTATAAAGACGCCTTTACAGTGAATAGAATTTAAATATGACAGTCCAGTTATGGCCAGTTAGATGGAAAGGTGACACTTTGAAATAACCCTACGCCACTGTCCAATTCACACACACACAAGCTTAGCTGGCATTCCTGGAATATTTATTTCTACTAAAATTCTTTTGATGACATATTGCCGGATTCCAATAGCAACGCATTATTTTGCCTACGAAGGCAGGAGAGCTAAGGCCAAACGGGGCGCACGGGGGGAGATATCACACATTTATTGCTTGCAAAGTTTTTCGAATAAACCCTCCGTATCCCGGCTTCGATTATCGCTGATCTGTAAAATGCATCTTATGATTTTTCCTCTAATATCGCATATACCTACCTGCTATTCCCGTAATCTATGGACAGATATTTATATATAAATATGAAAAAATAGCAAATAGGAACGATGCTACATTAATTTATAATTATTATACTCACCGCTGCGAACGTCTAATTGGAGGTATATATTGCATTTGATAGGGAAAATATATATAAAATATTGACATATAAAATGTATATGTCAATAAATTTTGAACGACATTCAAAAATCTAAAAAAATTAAATAAATGTCCCTCCGGATGTAGCGTTTTTTGTTAACACGCTATCTGAAGAATGAAATGTTGAAACAACGTAAGATTTGGCAGAAAATAGTCTCTGATGGCGTGTCTAATATTACGGTTATTTTTGCCATAATATATGGTTCCATTCTGATTGAAATCGGGATTTCGGGAATTTCGAGGTCAGGAATTTCTAATTTCGAATTACAACTTACATTTATCTGCCTTATTTAAAGTGATTATTAGACTTAGGGAAGTGTTTATAGAATTTAACCATATTAAGTTCATTGATTTTGTTACGTTCACTTTTCGTTAGTTGACATAATTTAAATTTTTGAGAGGATATTGAAGGTATGTACATTCTCTAATATGATATTATGAAAAGCCACTAGACGCGTCCTCTAGCATTCGTGAATATGACTTAGTTATTATTATAAATTATTACAGGTTTATTCGCGGCATTATCGATTTATATTATAGATTAAAACTTTAATCTATGCCACATTTTTCACAGATTGGTATTTGTTTCCGCGTATTATTTGCCAACCAGTTGTGCTATTTTTCTTCTTTGATCTTTCTTTTCTATTGTTCTGTGGTTCGTACATGGCGAGATTGATAACTCTGTGATGAGACAAATGTCAATTTGGGGCTTTCTGTTTCCGTCCTTTTGGAAAGAGCCGTTTCTTTCTTAGCTTCGCTTGGCTGTGCCTGTTAATTTTTGTAGTTTAAGTGCTTCCCTACTAGATCAAAGTCCCTACTAGATCAAAATCCCTACTAGACTGTGTTATTTGCCATATTTGGGAATCTTGGGGAAGTCACTGTTTATGTGTTTTTGTGATTTTGATATAAACGCATACGATTACATCGGATTAAATAACTCGCAAAATAAAAACTTACCTTGCATTAGTCCTCAGTGTTGATTGAAGAGTATATCCCCCGAGCCGCAGTTCGAGGTCGTCAACCATCCAGAGACTTCTCTTCTTCTTTCTTCCTTCTTTCTTTCGCGACATCAAGTCTTCACTTCACAGTTTTCCACCTGGACCTTTCGGTTAATATTTTTTTCTGCAGTAGATATACATTTCACCCTGGACTGGGTCTTATCTGTCTGAACACCGATACCTTTCGTTTCGCATGGAGCACCTGTCTTGAACGTCGGCGTCCACACATGTACCACTCACATTCTAGAATGTTTAGGAAAGCCGTAAACTTGGTATATGATCGAGTCGTTGGAGCGTTGGACTTGCCTTCAGGTGCTGCGAAACCTAGCGGTTTCCACACGTAGGATGCTGGAGAGGCTCAGCTTTTTTAACGTAATTTCTATGTTGTCTTATGTTGGTGTGAGCCACATGTTCAATAATTCTGAACCCCAGGCTACATTTAATTTTCACCTTACACAACCTTAATATATTACCTTAATATATTAATGCAATTATTACAACGAAATATTGAACTATTCGATTTATTACGGTTGTAAGACGAGTAAAACGATAATCGGTATGGAACAAAGTTGCGAACCAGTAGTCCATTTTTGTTCTTTCATTTTTCTTTTCCATTGTTCTATGGCTCGTACGAGGCGAGGCAAATATCATTTTCGGACTTCCGTTTTCCGAATATCGTGGAGGTGTCATCTTTTCTTCGCTACGCTTGGCCGGATCGTTTTTGAGTTTAAGTGCTTCCCTATTAAATAAAATACTTTTGGTGCTTTCCATGTAGTTTGGGATTATTGGGGAGGTCACTGCTTATGTGTTTTTGTGGGTTTAATAATTAGCACATACGACTGATGTCAGATTAAGTAACTCGTAAATTAAGTTAAGCGATTTTTTTACACCTGGTGTCCATGTTCTATTTTTGATTTTTCTGTGTTCTCTAAATTTTGCCTTGCATTAGTCCCCAGTGTCTGGGCTATTGTCAAGGCCGCCTTACACCCTTGAGTATTATTAACAAAAAATGTGTTCACTTAACCTCATCTTTTTTTACATGTAAGCACGTAAACTTATTAGTTGTATCTATCAGGGTTTCTTCGCTTCGCTTCGTGCCTTCATATCTTCAATTCAATTATTTACGTCAATTCGTTACTTCAAGTATTTTCTTCAATTCACGTCATCTAGAATCGTCAGTTTTCATCCCTTCGGTTAATTATTTTCTGTTCATTTGAAACCCTCGTTGAATCGTTTGATTCTTCGATTTCGTTCAAAAGTACACAATTCATTGAACCCAGACTGTGTCATATCCTGACTTGGATGTCGTGAACATATACCACTCAACTTCTAGGACTTATGGAAAACTTCTAGGCGTTGGAGCATTGGATTGAGCACTTGCCTTCCGCTAGTGTAACACGCAGCACTCCCATATTTGTACGTAGATTTGGATGCTGGAAAGGTTCAGGATTACCAGATTACCAAGATACATACTTTCAAATTACAGATAAGCGTAGTTTAAGTATACTAGGAGGCACATCTTTTTTTTAGCGTAATTTATTTTGTGTTTTTAGTGTGAGCCTCATGTTTAAATCATTCCCCTTGGCTGTATTTAATTTTCATCTTACAAAACCATAATATATACCTGAATTCTTTCATTACTTTGTTAATATATTTACGTATACTTACATTTAAGTAAGGCCACATAGCCTATTATTTTAATGTTGCTTCATGTGACATCACACGTGATCACGTCTGAGCCTAAACTAAGTTTTGTATATATATATATATATATATATATATATATATATATATATATATATATATATATATATATATATATATACATATATATATATATATATATATATATATATATATATATATATATATATATATATATATATATATATATATATATATATATATATATATATATATATATATATATATATATATATATATATATATATATATATATATATATATATATATATATATATATATATATATATATATATATATATATATATATATATATATATATATATATATATATATATATATATATATATATATATATATATATATATATATGTATATATATATATATATATATATATATATATATATATATATATATATATATATATATATATATATATATATATATATATATATATATATATATATATATATATATATATTATAATACGCTATAGCTTATAACGCTTAGTATTAGAGCTTTTTCACACATGTCGTGTGACCAAATCAAATTAACATTCAAAGCAAAAACGCGTGTATGTAACAAAACTACAGCAAAAATATACCAGAACGTGCTAATCGTGCCGTTTGAATTAAATAATGTTTAGTAAATAAAGAAACTTTATCATTTGCATTATGCTCCAAATTTCGCGTGTATATACTTATGGACTAAATAATAAAACACAGTTATTGATTAGATTAAATTTCGTGCTGAATATTATGGCATATATTGACATGGTGATTACTGAAAAACCAATGACAAAATTAGCTGGAAATGATAAATCATTTTAAAACCCCTATACTGTTATTACAATTTTTTATTTAATTTCGATTTATACGTTAGCGAATATAAAATATATTTGCTGATTGGAATACTCATATTCATAACGAAATTGGAACGGCACAACATTATAATGATTGCATACATTACATTATGTCTACATTATTAGAGTATTACAATGATGGAGCAACTTAATTTCAGCAAGCAGAGCATCCTAGTATATCCTTAGGGAGGCGTTTTAAAACACCCTGAAAAGTAACAGATTTTTCTGTGGGTGACAAACGGACCGTAACTTTGAACTTTGTAAGCCATAAATTCCGTAAACCCCAAAAACTACGGACTAGTCACTTAATATAACGCCGACCTTAATGCCACGGTATTGGTTCACGTGTGTAAATAACTAGAAAATGAGTAGAATTTATTATATTTATGTTATACCTTCAGTTAATTTTACATCAATTACATCAAAATGAACGAATGCGGTTTTATAAAGGCAACACGCTTTACAACGCTAAATTTTCTGACTATTTTTACTGAACGAAATATATTTTTTAGACTATTGTTGATTATTACATGAACCAATAATTCAAAATATTACAATGAAATATTCAATTAGTGTAGCTAATAATATGATTGGCCAAGTTAGATCTGGACGCTTGTATCACTCTATTTTCTTGTTTAATGTAGCAGACTCGAACTGTACCATAACCTGATTACAAGCTGATGGTCATACCCATCACCTTGTCGTACAAGGTGATGGTCGTACCCGTCAACGGTTTTACCTTGGTTGTTCCTCCCATGTACCTAGTTGACACCTCTTCATCTTCACCTCCTTCATTAATATTTTTTTTGATGCTAATCATCTAGTTGGAGTTACGGCTTAATTGAACTTGTGCCTAAAATAACCGTGTTTTTGTTAAACATAAGATAAAAACAATTTACGGTTTCTTCCTTCCAGGTTAACTAGGAAGAACATTCATAAGAACCTATTTCTGTAGTCCTTCAGGAGTGTTCTCGGTGAAAATTCATTCCTTTATCCCATTCATTCATTCATTGATCACTTTCTTCGTGTAGCATAATGATATTGCTTACGTGCTGCAGATTTTTCTTCCATATTAGTGGAATTTTTTTTACGGATATCTGCTGTACAGAGATATAGTTAGGTAATGCCGAGATGAATCCATATTTTTCCCAAAGAAAATCCTCATGTAAAATCTCTCTCCTACACTACTAACGCAAAAATCGAAAAATCACAATGGCTGCACTAGATGACCTCCTAGATCTAGGAGATGAATAAATATTCTTTTATATAAATAGAAAAATGGGGTCTGTTTCTAAAAATTAACAGGTGCAGTTCTTTTGTACTAAACGGAAAACAGGGTTTGTTTCTAAAATAAACAGGTGTAGTTCTTTTATATGAATAGAAAAATAGGATCTGCTTCAAAAATGAACAGGGGCTGTTCTTTTATACGAATAGTAAAGCAGTGTCTGTTTTCCTATTCGCATACGAATACTGCACCTATTAATTCATCTTCTAGCTCTAAGAGGCTATCTAGGGCAGTCATCTTGATTTTCCGATTTTTGCGTTACTAGTGTAGAAGAGAGATTTTACATCGGGAATATTTTTTTTTGCAAAAAAGGTTCTTTTCGGCCTTATCTTATTACTTATATAATCTTAGGCATTTCGTTGTAATCTTCCACAGTAATTTTCGTATTATACTCATAATTTTTAAGTATTATATTCTGCATCTGATATCTTATGTAGTTCTATCAGTGTTCTTGCAAAATATGTTAAACTGTTTCCATACATGTTTTGATTTTTTTTTGTGTTCTCAGAGGTGGTATTTTTATTGATACTTTTTATAAAGTTTTCCATAGGAGACGCACCAAAAATATTCACATATTCAGTATTCATTCAATATTCGAAAAAATTCAGCACAACATGGGTACACCCAATGATATGTTTATTTATTACAAATGCTTGACATGGAAAAAAATTAGGGATTAGGGATGAGTAGATTTTTATATCTGTCACAATTTTTAAGATTTATCTAAAAAGTTATTTGTATAGAAAAGCACAAAATATTTAATTAGGTGTCATTATATTTCTTTTGCTTCTGTAAATCTGCTATCTTCACAAAAAAAATAAATTGAGAGAAAAATCGAATTCTATATAGATTCAACTGATGTTTTGGCTGTCGAATGCAGTGCAATTTTCAACTTTACTTAGATTTAAATTTTCGCTGAAAGTTTGTGTATGTTGGCAAAAGCTTCAAAATCGTACCTTTTAATTAGGTCTTATAATGTGAGAACAGTTTAATACAAATTTAATCATATATCAAAATTAATACGTATTAATACGTTTATTTCATTTGATATACGTTATCGTCTATAAATATAGACTTAGTTACGCGTTACGCGAACGAAGAGCACGTAATTTGTGTATTTATTATTGGTGCCAAGAAGTTATATTTTTTGTCAGAAAGGTAAATTATTAAATTATATTTATGGCATGTACGCATAACCATGTATGAAAACACCTAAATGTATTTCTAAGGACAAGGTATTATAAGGATCATTGTACCCCATGCTCAAGTATTTCTTCTATTATAAGACGTGCAAAGCCGTTGAAAATAACAGAGGAGGCATAATGTTTTGTTAGAGCCGGCAATTATTTTGCCTTAGTATAAGACATTCTCACTCTGCTCTTGAGATGTAAGGAATGTTTTACTCGTAATTTAATTATTTTTTCAATGTTGGTTCAAATTACTTTATCTAAGGATCTAAGGACACCTGATCTAAGGACACCATCCTTAAGAGATTAATTCACATTTTTCTACAACATTCTATATGTAACAAATCTATATAAATAGTCTAGATAAGGAAGTGAATCTTTATTAACTGTGTTTATGGTATAGTATATAATAGGTTCGAAATTATTTTCTCCATTGAAAATAACGGAAAGTATTTACCGAACTTCCAAATAATGTTTATGTCGTACCTCAGAACTATACTATACCTACCGCTTTCACCAATTATAGTCAAGGACTATTTGAACACATATAAAAGCATTAGGCATACAGTTATCCAGAAGATGTTAAACTTTAATTTCTGGATAACTGTGTACCTAATGCTGTTATATATAATATGTTCAAATAGAACAGATATAAATAGTATAATAGGTTTGTGTTTTCTATGAATGTCAGTTCCCTCAAAAACTAATGTCATAAAATGTCACTGAAAGAGTTGAAGTATTAATATTTTAAAATCAAGTACAAATGGCCCATAAAACAAATCGTACATTCTGAAGAACTTGTACAACTTCTAAGTTGTTCGTTTCCGTATATATGTCCAGATATGCAACCGGTAAGTGTGTCTTCCTTATTATTCATATATTTGCTTATTTCTGTACGTAATGAATTGCTACACACCCAAGATTTCTTTTCGCAAAAAAAAAATGTATATACGAGAAAATCAAATATAATATCAAAAAATATATTTGTTATATCAAATATAATATAATAAATATAACAAATTAAATAAAACTAAATTCTTTAGACTCATACAAATGAACATAGTATAGCATAAGCGCAAATAAACACTTACCCACAACTAACGAACAAAGTATAACTAAACGTCAATCAACTATGCGCATGATTGGTCAAAACCTACCTCACTGCAACATCTACTTCATTGAGTAATATGCTCAAAAGTAATAAAATTTGAAAAACATAAATAGGATGTCGAGTCAATTCGTACCATAAATGTCTGCCATATTTGAGCCGCCATCTTAAATGGTCATTCTGACTAAATATATCTTACCTAAACGTCAATCAGCTACGCGCATGATTGGTCAAAACATATTATCGTTACAGTTAAATAATTAATCGCCACAAAAATCTGTTTTAAGGGAAATTACAATAGACAAGTCATACTAATAATTATCAAATATCAATAATTAATAAACTGTGTTTAAATTAAAGGATTAATGTAAAATCATAAGTCTATACATATGGTTTCGAGAGTACCTATAGCTAAGAACCAAAATATAAAAGTAGAGGGAACGCGCTAAACAGAAAGTTAAGTTATACGTCAGACGTTAAAATTAACAGTAAATATATATTCAAAATTTACACAGTTTTTAGAGAGTCCAGTTACGTCGGTCGAGGCAACAGCCACGCTTTTCAGTTCTGTAAAAGTTAATAAGTAGAAAGTAAATATAATTAGTATAAATTTGTGCTAAGTAAGCAGTAATACTATTACATATAGTTTTGAAGCAATGAAACTGCATATATGTGTTTGTCGTCAATTTTACAAGTGTAAAAGAAAGAAGCTTGGTATCTTCCCAGCCCCGAGAAGGCAAATTGCAGTTATAATACCAACCAAGAACAAGATACAAACTTCCACAGTTAAAATATCAAGTGATAGCAGTTTGGAGACAGCAGCAGCGAGATAAATTTAGGGGTAGATAAATCCCAAGGCGTAGAAAGAGGTACAAGCGCAAACAGTCAGCATTCCAGAGGCAGTGCAGCGATATCTCGTTAGATGGCACCACCACCAGAGATCAGCAGAGAAGTTCACTAGTTCGCGTTTGCTAATTTTAAGGAATATTGTTGTGAATATTGCCATGTAATTAGATTTTAAGTTAAGTAGGTTTTTCGCAATATAGTAAAAGGTTTTTAAATTTCATTTCATAACAATTTTTTATAATAAACATAATCATATGTAAACACAGCTTCTTTCTTTTTCTGCAACTTTCAAGTGAATAATTTAAATACTAAACAATATAACTACTACAAATTTGAGCTTTACATATTTTTTTATTTTAATTTTAACATTTTACCTTTCAATATAATTTACATATAATTTAGATACAATAATGTTTAACAGTTAACTTCCACTATCAAAAAAATCATTTAAAGCAATTTTATCAATAAATCAGCCTAATTGGAGTTGCTTATAGATCTAAAATGATCCTTCATTTAAAACAAAAGTTATGGCGCCCAAAATAAAATGAGAAGGATTTATCACGGAAGTAGTAAAAGTAAGTATCCAATAAGCAAACTAGACATTGTTTCTTTATCATAGTATTTCAAAATAGCATCTCTAGTATAAAAATAAAACATTTTAGTACAAATTAGACAACCCAACGTAGGGCATTATGAAATCATCTATAAAAATTTTGAGAACCACTGTATTATATCACATTAATTTAATCCGTACGATTGTATACATCATACACGCCAATACAGCTGAAAAAGACATATCTGCGATCGCTTTCAGGTGATTCCTATTATCGCAGTAATCACCTGATGCAATCGCGAGTTTTCTTCAGTTCGTAACGAAATATAACATTTTGCAGTTTACCCTGCAGTTTACATTACGTAATCATGTAGATATGCTGAACGAAGGCACGTACAAGAACAGTACATTTAAGTATTCTTCAAGGATAAGTGTAAGCCATTATACAATATTTAATACGTTAAATTGCTCTTAAACTGCAAACTACATAGTTGCGCAGAGCTTTTAACGCTGGTCGTAAAATGTATAAAATGTATTGATGGTGTGGAATAATATCGCTTTCTAGTGGGTATAACAATAGACTTGGACTCATAGCTGATGCGGCTCCATGATAATAGTCTTGGTTTGAATAGAAACTTACGTTAGAAGTTCTTAACAGCAGCGCAGTCAGATATTAGTTTAGATTCACTACGCGACATCTAATCTAATTTGTATATCCGCAACATCTACTTCATTGAGTAATATGCTCAAAAGTAATAAAATTTTAAAAACATAAATAGGATTTTGAGTCGATTCGTACCATAAGTGGCAAAAATGTCCGCCACATTTGAGCCGCCACGCCATCTTAAATGGTCATTCTGACTAAATATCTTGCTCTGTTACCCCCAAACTCTGAGATACAGATTTTAAGTCGCATCAAAATGACAATATTCATTCGCTATTTTGAATAATCAGCAGTACTTTGTTTACATTACTTTACAGGTGAAACCCGCATAGGAATATAAAACATCTTAAAATCATTAAAATGTATTGTAACACTCGGAGTAGTTTCCACAAACACGAAAACACTTTCACTTCGCTCGACGCGCGTTTCGCCAACCAAGTTGGCATCATCCGGAGACGATTAAAACTAATCTTAAACTACAAAATTTACCATATTTATACTATTTTCATGGTGACGTCACTAATGATATCACCGTGAAATTTACGCGTGACTAATCAGGCTTCAATGATCGGTTGCTAAGCAACGCGTAAAGCGGGCTATATGGTATAGGTCCCTTGTCGCTATTCATACTACTTTTACATTTTACAATTTCTATGCTCTCAAATGCATAAAACTGTCTATTATTGGTCACATTTCTAACTAATCTTAAATTACTAATATCTATTCTATGATTGTTGTCAAAAGCATGTTGTGCAACACTAGACTTATCTGTTCTTCCATTTTCCAATTTTCTCCTTTGGATTGTCTAAAAGTTGTTGTAATTTATTACTCGACGAATGAATCGCTGTTATACCCACGTTTTTGAAGACATTACTCAAACCACGAGTAAACCGGAGTTCGTACGGGATGGATACATATTTTGGAGTATATCCTTTTGAAAGGTCGTAGAATTACGAAGTGTGTCCTTAAATTTACGCTTCCTAATTAGTTTTTCAACTATAGGATAACCATTACTCACAGCTACATCTTTAATTAATACTTTTTCTTTTTCAAACCTCTCATTACTTAGAGGTAAACGATCGACAAGAAAATTAAAACTTGCCATTTTATGTTGATAGCAGTGGTGACTCTTCATTAGGCAGTGGTGACTCTTCAGTAATGACTCTTCATTAGGGATATATCCGATCGTACTGGTATATTTTCTATATATATCAAATTCTAACCTATTGTCACTATTTTTAATTACTAATACATCTAAAAATGGAAGGTTTGCATTATTTCCTAGTTCATATGTAAACTTTACAGAAGTGAAACGACTATTTAACTTGGAAATGATGTTTTCTACATCCGCAATCTTAGTGTCAAACACGGCAAAAATGTCATACACATACCTCAGCCAAATCCTAAGAAAAAACTCGAATTCTTCTTTTGCTTCAGTTTCAAATCGACTCATGAAGTCATTAGCAATGAAAGGCGATAAACAGTTACCCATTGCGGTTCCTTCATGTTGTTCATAGAACTTGTCATTGAAACGGAAGCAATTTTGTTTCATACAAAGTTTTGTAAGGTTTATATATTCTTCTATTACTTCTTTTCTATAGTTGTTTAATTCGAGTAAAACCTCAAGATAGTCCAAGGTCTGTGGAATTGGTACACTCGGAAATAATGTACAAACATCAAAGGAAATAAAAATTTCACCCTCTTGTAATTAAATATTCTTGACCTTATCGATGAAATCATTCGAATTTTTAACTGAAAAACTAGGCTGTGCAATGGGCAAACTTTCAAATTCCTTAATCAACCATTTTGATAAGTGGTAAGTCGGAGATCCAATATGGCCTTCCGACTTCCCTGGCTTATGAATTTTTGGTAGACAATACAGTCTAGGTACAGTAGGGTTAGATACACGTAACCTATTCTTAACAGGTGGAGTAATAAGGTTGTTACATGATTTGAGGACATTTTTGATTTCAGTGGTCATTCTTGGTAAGGGGTTTCTAGTAAGTTCTTTATAAGGACCATTACTAATTAGGTTGTTTACCCGTTCATAATAGTCCTCTTTATCTAAAATAACAACCTTATTACCTTTATCTGCTTTTAAATAAAAACAGTCTTTCTCGCGCAATCTTTTGATAGTCTTTCTAGGATTCCATTCAAATGTATTGTAAAAAGTAATAAATTTGGTATTAATATGGGAGGTACTGTCACTTTTTAACAGGTCATTTGATCTACGATAGAATGCAGTTGTTATGATATATCACCTAATATTACCATGTCACCTCCATATCACCTAATATTACACCGAGGGTCAGACTGCACCACCGCGGGGGTTGACTTGTGGGAGGCTGAGAAAGTGGTGGAAAAAAATTTTCTACAAAATCATTTGATACGCGCTGAAAATTGTTCATTTTGAATATTTGCTATGTATATTTAATAAAAAAATAATCGTCGGACGCCGGTATGCTGGTGGAATGGTAGTCAGCTATGCATAGGTAGTTGCCAATTTCTGAAAATAAAGTCATAGTATCCAGTCTGAAGCTGATTGAGGTGACGATTTGTTGCACATATAACATGAAAAGAATCGTCATACGGCCTGAAAGTGGTGGAAAGTCCGTCAGTCGGGCGTCTGGAGTATGGCGTAGCGCTCAAAAGTATTGAGCGCGGGCCTTTTTTGCGGTGCAACTGACGGACTTCCCAGCACTTTCGTGCCGTATGACGATTATATTAATAATATATACTACTAATATAAACTACTAATTATCACCTGAATTAATTTCAGACTGGATACTATGACTCTATTCAGATTCATTGAATCATAAAGAGCATTGAATTATAATTACCTATGCATAGCTTATGATGATTCCACCCGCATACCGCATTATTTTTATAAAATATACATAATAAATATGCAAAATGAACAATTTTCAGCGTGGATCAAATGGTTTGGCGAAAATTGTTTTCGACAACTTTCTCTGCCTCCCTCCCACACGTCCACCCCCCGCTACTTGATGGTCTGAAGGTCAGTTACCTTATTAACAATATAGGAACTACCAATGGTAAACAATGCAGACTAGATCAAATGACTTGTTCAAAATTCCTACCCTATATCTCGGACTATATGTGGATATTTCCAAAAATAATGACAAAAATATATTGGGGTACTGACACGGTTTGAACCCAGGATATACTTACCGGGTGCCACAGGATAGTGACTCACCCCTATAACTTTTGCATTTTTAATATATAGAAATTATACTACGAGGTACAGAGCCATTCATAATACTGCATTTTGTGGCATGTGAAGTAATTTTACATCATTTCCGGTTTCGCCGGAAATGACCTGAACTCTTGATTTTCAAATACAATACCCTATATAATATTACATTTTTGGATTTGTTTTTGGACATATTTGGTCATTTTTATAAATTTCTGACCAGTTGTTATTTTTCATAATATCCACAAAGTATGAATGTGCTCTCCATTCCCCTTATGCAACAGTTACATTTATTTTGATTATAAGATTCGAATATAGCTACTTAATAAATCAGAAAAAAGCAAATTGATTGAAAGCAAACATAGTTACCGTTTTAGCTCAATAGATGCCTTAGTAATTAAGAGTTAAGAGATTAATTAAGACCTGACAGATATCATGAATAATTTGACAAGAAATAGGCAGATTTCATGAAATATTAATAGACACGCATGCGATATTTGCAGTTTGCGTGTACATAGTACAGAAGCGCAGTGGCTTCTAAATCAAATAACAATTGTGGAAGGCAGGCTCGTACTTAAATATTTGTGGAATTGCAGTGTTATTCAGCTGAAAGTTTTCCATGAAATTACTCCTATTGTTCCTAAGATTATAAATCGGTTGACACCTCATATGTATGACTAGTTTTCTGTATTAAATATCGCATTAGAAGAAATATTGAAAATTCATGTTGGCTATATATAGTTAGTTTAGTGTTGGTCTGTAGGTAATTTCTTTTTATTTATATTCTTGCCACACGTTGTTGCGCCATTTGAGACAATATTGTTAACTTGATAATTTAATTTATTATTGCCACACTGGTGAACTATTTATGATAATAATGATATTTTGTTGTTATATTTTTATTAATTTGATTTAGAATACGGTTTTTAATTTTAAATGTTAGTATTATTTGAATTTAATATTTACATGAATTTTATATATACTATATTATACCTACGTTGTTTGCTCATTACCTGTTTATAGCTTTAGCTGCCATCACTATAGCATGCTCTTTCTAACAGAAGTCGGTTCTTAAGGGCGAAACAACAGAAAGTATGCATTAACAACAAAGACAACTTATCCAAATTTAACAAACGTCATTCATAAGCTTTTTAAATAAATCAATTATCTTCATTATCTAGAGAATTAAATACTATTAGATATGCAACCAATTATACACATTTGTGTAATTCAAATTTGAGGCGGTATATTGCTTATATTTAAAGATATTGCCTACTAAGTTTATATTTAAATTCTAGAGTACAGATCTATCTATTTTCTTGTTAACTATTATGGATCATATCTAGCCCTCAAACCTTCAGTTTGTGTATATCGTAGATTTCTATATGATTAAAGAAACAAATGTATACAGGAAAATGTTTTAAAAGTAAATTACTTTTCGCTAAAGTCGATAAACCAATCTGTAGTAGATTTTTACTAAATAACCTAAGATTAAAATGGGCTACACATATAAGATGTACGTGTTTATTAATAAGTTTTCAAAAATTTTATCTGTTTTGGAGAACAATATTGGTAAGTAAACTTTTGTATACGTCTTATTCATTTATATATAGTTTTTACTATGATTTATGTAGGTACTTTCATTTAGTTAGCTTTTTATTTCTGATCAGATATAATATGTTGTAAATACCTTACAACCTTTTATCAATGCAATGTTATTGTAGGTCTTTATTCCTCGCTTGTGGTGAAAACTAAGGACTACTTGCACATTATTCCACTGAATTCTTCATATCTGCTGGCTAATTAAGCTACTAAGTTGTTGCTGCTATCTGGAATCTGCTATCGCCTCCTCGTTACACATACAGGTACAGGTAAAATTCATAAATATATATTTTATTTTAAATTCAAGTATAAATGATCAATAAAACAAATCGTACATCACTCGGAAGAACCTCAAGAAACTTATACAACTTATATGCCCATATACACAACTGCTAAGTGTTCTTCCTTTGATTATTGATCATTGCTTATTTCTCTATGTAATGAATTGTCTACAAACCCAAGATCTCTTTTCACAATATATATATATATATATATATATATATATATATATATATATATATATATATATATATATATATATATATATATATATATATATATATATATATATATATATATATTAGCTTTGAAATTCTTTGCTATTCATATACATATATATATATATATATATATATATATATATATATATATATATATATATATATATATATATATATATATATATATATATATATATATATATATATATATATATAGTATATATATATATATATATATACATATATATATATATATATATATATATATATATATATATATATATATATATATATATATATATATATATAGGAACACAATAGAAATCGTAGTTACTGGCGGTTATTGTTTGTGCGGCTGGTCAATAAACACCGAGAGACCGTTATAATTAAACAAAGTTTGACAAGTTATAAAAGTTCCTGCCGAATATGTGGAAAATATATATCGGTATAATTTTAATTTAATTACCTATGAACAGTGATAGCGACCTAGAAGTACGTACTCCCGCCAGAAATAAGAGAGGTGCCAAGCCGGCAATACATGTTGAAATAAATGTACTACTGGAGAAATCTCGGACTAAGTATGAAGATACCTATAAACGATTAGGACTTTCTCGGAGAATGTATTACTCGCTTATTGATGTGTAAACATCTATTACGGCGATCTGAGGGCAAATTTCGGGAAATGGGACGGAAATGTTAAAGCAGATGTGACATCATAACCCATCAATTATCATGTACAGTACCTCCCTACTAAATTATTTCAGCTACTACCTGTTAGATGGCGTTTACAGCGCCAAACTCCATGGTCTGTGTGTTGTGTTGCCTACCTTATTAAAAAAGTCCTGATGTGAGTATCGAACCAGCGATCCCTGGTTTGGAAAGCGGGGATTGAATAGCTGCACCATAATATGACTGCTATATGCTTTGTTATATCTCGTATACTTAGTGCTTTGTTAGGGCGGCGGTTAACGTGCACATGATGCAAGTGCACGCATAATGGACTCACGGCCCGTGTGGCAGTAAAATTGGGGAATATATTACGAAACAGGAAATAGACATTTGAAAATTTTCTAAATCACGTGATTACCAATTACTTAACTAAATATAATTATCTACATACATATGTGATATATAATATAAAATAAAACATTTGTTTTAAATTATTGTTTTATGAAAAAACCGCATACCGTTACCGCATACGAGATATTTACACATCAGTCTCGAGTACTAGCAAACTCGATCATTTTTTTTGTGAATAATCTAAAATAATGCAAAGTTCTACACTTCGGTCAATTTAGATATAGGACATAGGAAGATATTTCAAACTGCGGGCATTTTTAAAACCTACATACAAAAATTACATGGCCAGGAAATGTAGAGTTTTCGAAATGCAGGATATCACAAAATTTATACAAGGGCTCCGGATGATCATAGAAGTTGGTATCCCTCTTAAAGACTAAGACAAATATTTCAGGGACTTTCGTAATCAATGACGCAATCAATGAAATTTTAGGTAAAATTGAAAAAAAATTTTTAAAGTATTTTGTTGAAATGTTCTTTGAAAGATTTCCGTTGGCTGAAAAGGAAAAAGAAATTGAGAAGTACGTGAATATCAGTTGGTCAGCTTGTGGACTTTTTTATAAGGTGCACTAATCATCACTCTTGGTATACTTTAAAATACTGTTCTTAAAACTTAAATATTCTCTCTGTAATTGTACACTATGTGCTATCGTATTGGATAGTTGTAGTATTATTTATCAAATGTTCAATAAATAAATGTTACGCACATGAGTAGGTACGTGTGTTGCGAAGTCAGGGTATTAATTATGTATGAACGGCTCCCCAGGTGCGCGTATCCGCAGCTTTACCTAATAGTCTATGCGTCTTAGTCCGAGTACATAGAGCTTCGACGCCGACGTCCAATATCTCAGTCAGTATTGGCAATACCTGCAATAGCACCATGGGGATGTACTAAACGTTCTTCCGTATTTTATATAAGGACAACTGAACTGTGGCCTACTTTCCAAAAGCAATAAAGAAAAGGTCGATACACCTTTTGAAGACAACAATTTACATACTTAAATTATTTGTGCCAGAACGACATTCTAAGGAAGGTTGATACAGGAGGGTAGCATATAATAGCCGAAACAAAAGTACACCAGGT
>CAXKVY010008279.1:0-13358 GCA_964058915.1 Tetropium fuscum
CTGAAGACTTTTACCAAACTACGAGTAACCCGGGGTTGGTATGGGATGGATATATATATATATATATATATATATATATATATATATATATATATATATATATATATATATATATATATATATATATTGAATTCTATATGTCCATTTGAAAGGTTGAAGAATTTCGAAGTGTGTCCTTAAATTTACGCGTCCTAATTAGTTTTCCAACTATGTCTGTATGATATTCCATTACTCACAGCTATACCCTTAATTAATTGAATTTCTTCTTCAAACCTCTCATTACTGAGAGGGCAGCTTAATAAGCGATGGACATGAAAATTAAAACTCGCCATTTTGTGTTGATCACAACGTTCAGAGTCATTAGGGATAAATCTGACCTTATATATCTGGTATAGTTTCTTTACATATATATATATATATATATATATATATATATATATATATATATATATATATATATATATATATATATATATATATATATATAAATATATATATATATATATATATATATATATATATATATATATATATATATATATATATATATATATATATATATATATATATATATATATATATATATATATATATATATATATATATATATATATATATATATATATATATATATATATATATATATATATATATATATATATATATATATATATATATATATATATATATATATATATATATGTATATATATATATATATATATATATATATATATATATATATATATATATATATATATATATATATATATATTTATACTATCCCTGGTGCCGAAATAGTGTGGAGTGATTCATCACCAGCATATGAACGGCTCAGGGCGATGAGGTGCGAAGGAAACGAAATTCCATAGGCGTATCAGTTTAGAGGAGGCATTTTTGATCAATTCGGTCGCTTACGAATTGGAATTATTGGTTTTAGAACCACTATTACTCGCATTCGTCGCTCCATCGCATAAAAACACTAACCACTCGCGTATAACACAATATTATAATTAATTTATATCGCGAATCAACCATACATAAGACAAAATGAAACGCCACTGTCGCGCCAAAACATGCATGCATGAAACAGCGCATGCGTCAATATATCCAAGGAAATCCCGCGTCATTACCTTTGACCAATGAAATTTAATTTAATTTAGAACCGCCTAAAACTCACCAATGAGAGCGATAGACCCGGTTACCGATATGAGGTCCGCCCACCATTTCTATAGAGTGTACACAAATTTGCACACTAAGAAATTCTGTGATCCATTGCAAATAAACAGACCGTTCAATTGTGATGGTGGTGTGATATTATGTATGAATCACTTCACACTATTGCAGCACCAGGGTAATATATATATATATATATATATATATATATATATATATATATATATATATATATATATATATATATATATATATATATATATATATATATATATATATATATATATATATATATATATATATATTAGATTTATATTATACTTAGTGACATTTTAGATTAAGACTGATATTGATTGTTAGAAAATTAGATTAGACTATACTTACTTTGGTGAGCTTATGTGTCCTGGAATCTATTTTTTATGGGCGCCACTTCATTATCGAAATGAAGAATTTTGATTTATGAAATATAAAATTTAATTCATTTGAAATTTATTAGCTTGGTCCGGCACTGTATATTCTGGAGCAATGATATATCTGACCTAAGGGGAATTCAAAACAGACTTGCGTTAAGTGATGAACTTGTTGATTGTTTTTAAATTATTGTTTATAATAATGATTGAAAATATATGTGGAAAAATCTCAGTAATTTGCTTGGAAGAATAGATTGTATTCAATTTTAAAGTGATAATGATATTTATTATAAAATCATGTGATTATATTCGAATTTTACAATAACACTTGCAACTTAAATTTCTTAAAAATTACCTGAACTAAATAACATAGAAACCCTAAATTTACATGGGATAGCAAGAATCCTGGGCGAACAAATAAGAAATATTGTGCAAATTTGCAAGCATGTGGGTTATTACATTAGTCTCATTGTGTTAATCCTATAAAACCTTTGAGGTCACTGACACTTTGGAACTAACAAACACTACACTTGTTGAACTGTTGCGATGTGATTCGGCATCCCGTACCTCTCGTCCAACTCCTGCAATCTCGTTCTGGATGAAAAACTGCTAATGAATAATAATATCAATGGGACAGCAATTATTTCTCCTTCGAATTATCTGAGAATTTCTCTAGATCATCAATTCATTACATAGAGAAATAAGCAACTAGATGAATAATTAGGAAGACACACTTACCAGTTGTATATCTGTTGTATATATATATTTATATATATATATATATATATATATATATATATATATATATATATATATATATATATATATATATATATATATATATATATATATATATATATATATATATATATATATATATATATACAACATTTATTTCTATGTAATGAAATGCTACCAACCCAAGATTACTTTTCACAAAACAAATATGAATAGCAAAGAATTTCAAAGCTAATAAATATATCCAGGGTGAAAATTGGATTTTTTTCAAGAATTTTCGAAGAAACAATTAATACATACAACCAACAAATGATTTTAGTTTTGACTAAGCAAGCAATTTCTGTATCACTCCCTCTTTGAATGCCTCAGAACTCTATTGTATATATAATTCAATATTTTCCCGCATATAGTTGGCAAAAGTAGTTGTTTTTCAATAGGTTCAACAAGATTTTATGCATTTTAAAGTTTAACACCTTCTGGATAACTGTATGCCTAATGCTTTTATATATAATATGTTCAAATAGAACAAATATAAATAGTAGACTAGGTTTGTGTATTCTAAGAATGAGTTCGGTCAAAAACTAATGTCATAAAACGTCACTGCAAGTGTTGGAGTATTAATATTTTAAATTCAAGTATGGATGATCAATGAAATAAATCGTATACTGCTCTGAAGATCCTCAAGAAAGGTGAAAGAACTTGAACAACTTCTAAGTGGTTCGTTTTCGTGTGTATAGTGGTTCATTTCCGTATGTGTGTCCAGATATAGCACTGGTAAGTGTGTTTTCCTTCTAATTCGTCTATTTGCTTATTTCTATGTAATGAAATGCTACCAACCCAAGATTACTTTTCACAAAATAAATATGAATAGCAAAGAATTTCAAAGCTAATATATATATATATATATATATATATATATATATATATATATATATATATATATATATATATATATATATATATATATATATATATATATATATATATATATATGTTAAACTTTAAAATGCATAAAATCTTGTAGAATCTATCAAAACAACTACTTTTCCCAGCTATATGCTAGAAAATATTGAATTACATATACCATAAAATTCTGTAATATGTCATATGTGTAATATGAATATACACATATGAACATACACAACATTTTTGTTGATTCCATGAGTAAATTGAGCAATAGTAAATAGCTATTTAACTTTGAGTACCTTAAAACTAGTACCTATCTAAGTTTGTAGTATTTGAGTTCAACACAGTGAAAACATCATCCACAGATCTAAACCCCAGGGATATACTCGAATATTTCGAGGTTGGCAATAAAGGGCGACAAGAAGTTACTATGTTTTGTTTAAGAATTGTTAAATTGGAAGATATTTATTTCGCTTCATATAAAGTGTTGGAAGTTCACTTGTTGGAAGTTCACAAAAAAACCTTAATTTTTTACTGTGCCGATTTTATTAATATTGGTTTGCCAGTAGCAAATTTCGGAAATGCAAGCTAAATCAAAATGTTTGAGTATACGTGTTCATAATTCACGTACGTATATCTAAATATCTACCCAATTCATGGAATCGGTTCTAACTTAAGTTATTTATAACCTTAAGTAGTATCAAAATAACGTTTTGACCTCTAAATTTTTCACAGAAATTATCAGCTGACGACAAACAGATAGCTCATTAGATAAATTGTTAGTAAATAAATAGTATGTATAAATTGCTGATAGTTTTATCATATCTACAAGGTGCTGATGGCAACGTTGTCTCAGGCTAAATTTTATCTGGCTGAAATATCTAAAATTATAAGGGTGATAATTATATATTGTGCTGAAAAAGGATATACCAATAGAGGCTAAGCATAGATATTAGGAAAATCTCACTCTTTATATTTTTTAGATCGTTCAACATGAATCTGAACTTTGCTGACAGAAATTTTGCCCACCTTTTTCGGTTTCTCGCATATATCTCAAAAACTGTGCGTTTTATCGAAAATACCACTCTATACCAAATTAAAGTAGACAAAATTTTCTACATTTTTAAAGGATTTTGTTTTTCTATGGTCGATCTTTCCGCCGCTAGAGCGCGCTGGAAAATGGTCAAAATCCCAAAAAGTAACAAAAATGTGATTTATGTACCTATGTTATGGGAACACACATTTATTTTTCTATAAATTTCCCTGACTACGTACTTTTTCATGTATGAATTGGTCGTGTAATTATAAGCTTATTTTAGTAATTTGTCTGCAATATTTTATTTATTTTCAAAACTGTGAAAGCATACATGGTCATGTATGTTGACTATGTATTGACAGTAGTTAATGAAATACAAATACAATTTTTTGGACAACAAACTGTAATTGTTGCATTGTAGCTGAACACATGCAAACCGTTATCTATACTACTCAGAAAACTGTTACGGCACTTTGTTACGGTCGCCTTTCACCACTAATTGACAACTAGGGTATTAAATAGTAGATATTTATATAAACTCAAGAAGATGTTATGAAAGACGATTACATAATCCATTGAACATTAGTAGGTTGTATACTAAGGGCATGTATACTACGGGTACGGGTTTGTGGTGTTCTGACATTGTTCCACAGAGCATAAAAACTGGTGTAAGCGCACCTAGGTAACCTCTTTAGTTTCTATGGTTTTTGGGTGAGCGCATTCAGGTTGTTTTCAGTTTTATGGCACATGGCCCTTTTGTCTTTCGAGGTCATTGTTTTCGTCGAAGTGCGAAACGATTGTTCCTGTATTTTCCCTTTAGGTCGTATAACTGGGCCCATAACCTGGTCGAAACACCTAGGAGATAATAAAATATGCAAACGTGAGGCCAATATAACTTTATTCATATAACCGTATAACAGCATAGTATATAAAAAATAATAATGCGCAGTATACGCTACGTGATATTTCTCTGATGATATGCTACGTGATATCTGACTGCCTAATATAAACTATTTTATTTTAACAACATATATTCGACCCTCAGGTAAACATTCTACAATGAATTTCCTGAACACATAAGTGGTGACAGTGATGACCTAATTAATAATGTACCTTATTTTGGGCGCCAGCCGCATGAAGACTGTTTACATTCCATATTTAAATAATAATTATTGTTGATATAATATTCCAACTTTATAAATTTTAACTATAACTTTTTTACAGTTGGTTACGGAAAACCATGCGCATGTTTTTGATGAAGTAGAAACCGAGTTTATATTTATATTGACCTCTTTGACCCAATATTTTTGAGCATATTTCAGGTTTTTGTTGAACGGAATCCTCTGTATTTCATTCTGCCACGTTCGTTGCTTTCCATCCACCATGCCTTTTGCCTTTTTAGATCACAGTGCCTGTTTAAGAGTGATGATGCATCAGCCAGTATCGCAGTAGACATTCTACGAAAACAGTGGCCGGTGTAATTCCCAGGATTCGGCAATTCCAAAAATTTTGCACTTTTTTAGGGAAACATGCTCTAGAACTTATACGAATGCATTGTCTTGTACATGTTCCAATTCTATATCCTAGGAATAATCTTGAATGCTGAATAATTGGTGACGGACGTAGAGGAGGAATATTTTCGAAACATTTTCAAAAGATGGACTCCTTCGATGTTCACGGTAGAAATATTAACTCACATTCGTCTTAGTTAAGGGAATATCTGTCAACCGTGACCAAAAAAGAATTTAACAAAGTAATTTTTTTGCACACTTAAAATTCATAAAGTCGTTATTATTCGTTTCTACCATGATAGCACACCTCATCAAGAAAAAAATGAACTTCGAATCGTTCTCTACAACAATATGTCGAGCAAGCAGAGCCGATTTTCGAGATCGCTATTTTCGCAATATCGAAATATTACGAACACTTATAATTGTTCACGTATATGTTCACTTATAATTTCACTTATATCACAAGAGCTTAAATTATTTCCGGATATTTCCAGAAATTTTTTTGAGGTCACATCAATATTTTGAAAACTAATCCGAGTCACGCAGTGACGAGGTATAATTTTCTTAAAATATTCGTGCCCGAAAAAATATTTCCAGGGATAATTTAAGCTCGTGTGGTATTCGGTAAGAAAATTTCACACCCCAAGTATAAATCAAACTTGACATTTTACTACAGTGCAATTTGTATCTCATGTTAAATATTAAACTTTCTAGAGAATAATAAATAAAAATATTATATCCTAGATATGTCTACCATTTTGATTTATTTTTGTTACTTCCCTAAAAAAAATTGCCGCAATAACCTAACTGATATTTGACGTAACCTAAATATGTTTGATGCGACAATCCCATATCCCATTTGACAAATTAATATATACATGCAGGTATTTTACAGCGCTAATAACAATATGACGATCAATTATGTGAAACAGTTAAGTAGCCACTTCTAAATGGATAAACAAAGAAATGCAATAATACCAGTACTTAACCTTGTCGATATGTTATTCTAAATGTACGTACCTAACTTCCAGGTACGACAAGGACGCTAAGGACTTTCAATTAACTCATAACGCTAAGTACTTGGTGAGATTATACGATTACATTATCGGATTTTACTATTTCTCCTACGCTAATTAAAAGGTATAAGTAATGGCTCTTTAACTGTTTTTCTTGTCCGATAGATAATTGCATATGAGGTTACGTATGACGTCAAAGTGCAAATGTGTCATTGGAATGCATGTGCACTGAGAAACACATATCAGTGGTCCGGAATAAAAATGAGAGAACAAAAAAATACTAATGCCCAGGAGCCGCCAATAAACCAAAAAACTTATTTATAGCAATAAGTTTATTGGTACTCGTAAACAAATTTATCAACTGTTGCACGTGCAATTTTTTGGATTTTAAGAAGATAATGTATATGCCCTTATTATAGGTACCTACCCATAAAAAATATTAATATGGCTAGAAAAAACAAACCTGTTTTAACATGTTTCATGTACGGATTTAAAATATTTGTCATTTTTGAAATATGTTATTATTGTTGATAAACTTCAACGCAACTTGGACACCGGAGAATGAGATTTGCGAAATTTCGGAAATGTCAATTTTCTTTGTCACATATTAATATCCATCGGTTGTTTTCTATATAAATGCATTTTTTTGACTGGTGTCATTTTTACTTCGGATGATCGATATATTTCTCCGTTTTTTTTGTAATTTAAACATATTGCCTAAATGGTAAATAACTGTAGGTCAAAATAATATAGGTAGATAAAATGAATAAGTAAAATATACCCAATATATTTAAATAGACACATATAAACAATTTCTTAGCACAAATACGCGTAGGGGAGACCGGGGAGCAGCGGGGACCACTTAAGCCACATATTATACACAAGCTGTGAGCCCATTACTCATATGTGTCCATCCTTCCCCTCGTCAGCTGTCTTTGAAACAACTGTGACAAAAAATGCAATCGCCTTCCTTCTCGCTTTCGCTGGTGCTACTATCTTCTTAAACAGTTGCATCAGTCTTCTTTATAATATTCTTACCCATCCCAATTACCCCAATATTAATGGTCTTCATTGCCCCAATATTAATGGTCCTCAGTACCCCAAATGTAGCCAAAAAGGAAAGTTACCGAATAAAGTGTTTTAAGCGCAATGGCGGTTGAAGATTTATGTTAGGTTCGTAGCTATTTTAATACACCTCATTACTGAAGTAGTCACTTTTCATAATAATCCACAAGTCTCTTTTAGGTAACCATATTCTCATTAAACAAAATTACATCAACTTACCCTGAAAACTTAATTTTTCTATAAAACTTCTCAGCAACAAAGTTGATGCTGTCAACATAGTACTGATCCGACTACTATCAACCTATCCAGTATCAAATTGCGCGGGAAATTTAAAATGTTCTCAAATTACCCCGGTGGCCCTCGTTATTCCGGTGGTCCTCTCTGCCTTACTATACAAATCTTGAAAGTTGGTCGTTACGTCATAGTTATAAACCATACGAATCAAATTACTACTGCACAAGTCAAATTAATGTGTGTGTTAACACGACTCGTTCGGATGTATACAAACTTTACTCGTGACAAGTGTACACGTAAATATAGCACATAACCTACAATTTGTATGTTAAAATCATGAAGACTAGATACAAGAGACTGAACTTGGTTTAAGCAGTTAAGCTTCATGGACGTTTCCGTCGCATGAAGGCCTAGTGCCTACAATTCTGTCAGGAATCTGAAACGATACGACGCTACTGCGGCTGATACGGCGCTGGTCAATAGAAATCGATCAGATGATCGATATTATATTCGCTAGTCACGATGTACGAAATCGTACTCTCTCTTTCTTATTCGCTCAGTAGCTTACAACGTTTGTCGAATATACCGGTCAACAGTCATATTTCAGATCAGATGATCGATATTATATTCGCTAGTCACGATGTACGAAATCGTACTCTCTCTTTCTTATTCGCACAGTAGCATACAACGTTTGTCGAATATACCGGTCAACAGTCATATTTGTGTTGTCTCTTTCCTTTTATTAGTTTTTAACAAAGAACCCTTGAACAGCGTTTTAAATTAGTGACCTGAGCGACTTCTTTTAGGATTTGGAGTGTATGAATTTTCCCAAGAATTTTAAGAAATTAATAGTCATTTACTAAAAAAGTTTTAGATCGGCAAGATTTGTTAATCTTGAGATATATTTTTTTGTATAGTTTAAAGCTCCGCGTTGAGGGAATTTATTACGGATATTTTATAAGTTTGATGAGGAACACAATGGGACAATTATTTTTTCTGTGAAAAATGGCGATTTAAATTTTATCAGATCAAATGAAATATAATATTCGACTCTCGCAGTGAAGAATATAATAGTGATTCAAATATTAATTGTGAAATATTCTTACTTGTTTTTGATTGTTCCATTGTACATTTTTCCAGGCCATTTTTATGCGAGCGGCGATGTACATATATCTCGTATTTTCATTACGCTGGTTGCCTTTCATCCAGGCGTCGGTTTTCAGGTCTCTTCCCTTGCCTGTCTTATCGGGATGGATTTGAATCTTAATATAACTCTAACATGCAGATTTGCTCCGTGAATCAATATGTGTATAAAAAAAAGAGATTGAATAAACATTGTGGGATACGGAGAAACCAAGAAAACCAATTTTGCATACCTACCTAAAATACTGCCGGGAGATATTTATGCGCCCTTTGAGATTTTATATTCAAAATTCCTCTCAGTTTATGTCTCAAACAAGATCAAGGACGCGTTCGTTTGACCTGTGTGATATATACATATGTATATTTTATATATATATATATATATATATATATATATATATATATATATATATATATATATATATATATATATATATATATATATATATATATATTTTGTGAAAAGTAATCTTGGGTTTGTAGCATTTCATTACATAGAAATAAGCAACTAGACGAATAAGAAAGAAAACACACTTACCAATGAAATAAATCGTATACTGCTCTGAAGATCCTCAAGAAAGGTGAAAGAACTTGTACAACTTCTAAGTGGTTCGTTTTCATATGCATAGTGATTCATTTCCGTATGTGTGTCCAGATATAGTATGGTAAGTGTGTTTTCTTTCTTATTCGTCTAGTTGCTTATTTCTATGTAATGAAATGCTACAAACCCAAGATTACTTTTCACAAAATAAATATGAATAGCAAAGAATTTCAAAGCTAATATATATATATATATATATATATATATATATATATATATATATATATATATATATATATATATATATATATATATATATATATATATATATATATATATATATATATATATATATATATATATATATATATATATATATATGTATGTATGTAGTTGCCGGTGGCTTCCGCCTTTATGACGAATAGACGTCAATATTATGAATAATAGACGCATATAGCACCTAGAGTTGTGACCTTGAACTCTCCTTCTTACGTAGATGCCTCCTACATGCTAGAGAAGACGTACAAGAGAAAGCGGCCTAAGTTTTACTGCAATTAGCATCCAGCAGAGCCATCAAATAGTGCCCAGGCGATTCTCAAGTTAATTCGAACGCGTTTTGTATCCTCTACACTCAAGGTCTTCGACAAGACCCATTATGAAAAGGTGTCGTTTTAGATGGCAGTGACCGGTCAGTAAGCCAATCACCGTCCTGATTAAATCTGCTTAGATTCAGCAGTCTAATCCTCCCAGCGTCGGGACCAGATACATGTTCATGTCCGGGGCAGTTGTCCAACAATTCTGAGACATTTGTTGGACTAAGGTATTCATTGAGAGAATCGCCGTGCCTCTGTTGATCACTACAAAGGGTTTAGGGCAGTAGGTGTCTCTAAAGAGCCCAGTTTGGCCAACTGATCAGCCTCCTCATTTCCTGGAACACCAATATGTCCCGGAACCCATACAAGACGTATATTATTCCCCGAGAGAGCGTCTCGAGGACAATCTTGCATTCCAGAACCAGTTTTGAGCGCACTTCAACGGCAGTTAATACCATTATGGCAACTCTACTGTCGTAGCATATGTTGCTTCTACCATTTTGCTTTCCTGATTTTACAGAATATATGTTCATGCCAAGACAGTTTAGTGCCAATAAACACCCATATATTTCACCATCTGATGGTAATTGAGGACCACGCTAGAGAGAGTGATCTCTGGTCACATGTCTTGGTTCACCTTCTAGTTGCACAGCATAAGCTAAGCTTTCGTTGGATTTATTCATAGGCCAACTCTGTGGCAGATTTTAACTATGGCCTGGTTCCACTGTAGAATGACTGCATAGGCCTGTGCATACAGACCAGCATTATTTAATTTCCACAGTAGGCTATCTACTACAAGGCTCAACAATAGAGGCGAACCTCTCCCTGAAAAGCAACCACTGTGTGTTTATGACCATGCATTTCTGCTTCGATGATCCTTTGCGAAAGCATGAATCGAATCCAACCTAATAAGGAAGGCTCCACATAACGCTGAGCTAAGGAGCGATAAATGGCATCAAATGGTACTGTCGAACGCTCCCTCTAAGTCTAGGAAAGCGTCTAGGAAATAGTGTCCCTTCTATCTTGCGAACAAATTGGTGTAAGGCCGTTTCGGTCGATTTACCATTCTCGTAAGCGTACTGATGTGACAGAAGAGGCCGCGTTATAAGTTGCATCTCCTTTAAATAACGGTTAAAAACATCTGCCGTGAGTCCGGAAAATGCGTCAGGCGTAAGAGCTTCATCGTTTCCCAGGCAGTTGAGGTGAACCCACCACCAGGGACCAAGATAAGCTAATTCAGTAGTATACTGTTCCTTTAGATGCCGATAGTCCTCTAATAGCACCCTGGTATAGCCAGGGTTCTTAAATTAGTGCTTCCTAGCATTTAATGCTGAACTACTCACACAAGCTTTATTTTACAAATTACCAAAAACGAGGGAATTTTGGTAATAAAAACAATATGTAACATATAACCACAATATATATGATATATATTGTGGACAATATATATGATTTCAGCTTTATTTTATTTAAATTATAAAAACATATTTACCTACCTCTATATAGTACAAGTCACACCTTTCTCGTCTATGGGATTAGTAGTATAATTGATAAGTAGTTTTATTTTCGAAGTCGAATCTATTTATTATTGATAGTATTATTATTTCTTCTAGGCAAGTACACCAAAATACAAACAATTCATTCGCTTAGATGTTGAAATATGATAATAATTTTATGGTAGTGCTAGCAATAATTTTATGGTAGTGCTAGGTCATGGCGGCAGGTTATTGACATTCAAACAGTTGTTTAATTATGTATTCGCCGGAACACGTGAACGTGTACCCACCATGGAAGACTTATTACTGTTATAATGTAATATTGATAGTCGTGTTTCATTAATTTCAATAGGTTTTATGTGATTTTAAACTATAAACCATGTATTAGATGCCGTGTTTTCTGTAGCAATCATCGCTTTTGGTACAAGCTAATTTGACACCTATACACTTCACTGTCGTAGTAAAACTCTTATGACATATTTAGAGCAGTTGTTAATATCCTGTTAGTCTTGTTACAGGCTCATTTTGAAGCCTTGTTAAGATTTTTACTGAATAATTTCGGAGCTCTACTGGATCCTAATTTTGTATGTAATTTTGTGTCTTTTTGGTAAAGCGTAAAACTTAAAAGTGACTAGACTGTCAGACTAGATTAATTAATAGTTAAGACAGTTAATTAATAATTTTTTAAATTAATTTATAGACATTTTATTAAATTAATTTATTAAAAACAGTGTTATTATATTATTATCTACTGTAAGTTAGGTGGATTTATACAAAAATTTGGGGTCTGTACTTATGACCACACGATAGAAGTGAAAACTTCTATTTTCGAATTTTAAAATATATACTGTAACCGTCCGCCTGTATTACCACAAACATTTTTCATTTGCATGTACTACAGAAGCTCCTACATTTTTAGAAAAAATGCACATATGGCCCTTCTTGGTTTTAAATTTTATCCTTGATTCTAGTTCACTCTCAGAACTTCTGGTATCTGTTGTGGAAGAATTAGCCATTTTTGTTTGAGAACTGACTGTAAGGACATAAACCAACAAATCTTTACTCTATTAAACTTATGTTTCTATTTGCCTCTTGAAATGTTTATAGAAATATTACGTTCCTAAGATAACGATGGAGGGCGTAGTTAACCCAATGCTTGATGTTAAACTATTTTACTTCACTTCAGTATTAGTAGTAAAAGAAATATTTGTATCTGAAATGGTGCCCATTAAAAGCAATCAATCAATTTTTGTAGTATTATTGTACAATACCTGCAATCCTGACTCCTTATAATCTAATATACTCCACAATTAGGAACTTGTTTTGAGTTTCTATTTCCGCAGCGGATTTTGTAGCTGTGATGTTTGGTTTCTTAGTTGTTGAAGGGTGTGTGAAGGACGTACCTTGCTCAGTGATGACAGTGATACGTCTCTTCTTTGCAAGTTTGCACGCATCTTCAATTTTGGTGCTGTTTTCAGGGCATGCGTCCATTTT
>CAXKVY010008280.1:0-7500 GCA_964058915.1 Tetropium fuscum
ATTTGGCTTCTTTCAATTTGCGCATAACACACGTACCTAATTATATATCTTAAACAGGATTTTTTTCTGATTCGGTCTCATTCATTTCTATGTAGGTCGACCTAATCTAAACACGGCTCAGAGAGAATACATCAAATATTGAAATTACTTGTTACCTGAGTATTAGTTCGTAAAATTTTAGGACAAGGGCAGGGTGATATATGGGAAAAGCATTTTAAGGTTAGTACCTGTTTATAATGTATATATATATATATATATATATATATATATATATATATATATATATATATATATATATATATATATATATATATATATATATATATATATATATATATATATATATATATATATATATATATATATATATATATATATATATATATATATATATATATATAATCTTAAAAAAAATAATATAATATAAATATAATCTTAAAAAAAATCTTGGCTATATCTGAACATACATACGGAAACGAATCACTTAAAAGTTGCACAAGTTCTTTCACCTTTATTGAGGATCTTCAGAGCAGTGTAAGATTTATTTCATTGATCATTTATACTTGATTTTAAAATATTATACTCCAACACTAGCAGTGACGTTTTCTGACATTAGTTTTTGACGGAACTCCAATTCTTAGAATACACAAACCTAGTCTACTATTTATATTTGTTCTATTTGTACATATTATATACAAAAGCATTAGGCATACAGTTATCCAGAAGATGTTAAACTTTAAAATGCATAAAATCTTGTTGAACCTATTGAAAAACAACTACTTCCCCCAACTATATGCTGGAGAATATTGAATTAGAATTACATATACAATAGAGTTCTGAAGCATTCAAAGAAAGAGTGATACAGAAATTGCTTGCTTAGTCAAAACTAAAATCATTTGCTGGTCCTATGTATTAATTGATTCTCGGAAAATTCGAAAAAAATCATACACTGCTCTGAAGATCCTCAATAAAGGTGAAAGAACTTGTACAACATCTAAGTGGTTCGTTTCCGTGTGTATAGTGGTTCGTTTCCGTATGTATGACGAGATGTAGCACTGGTAAGTGTATCTTCCTTCTTAATCGTCTATTTGCTTATTTCTCTATGTAATGAAATGCTACAAACCCAAGATTACTTTTCACAAAACAAATATGAATAGCAAAGAATTTCACAGCTAATAAATATATCCAGGGTGCAAATTGGATTTTTTATGAATATAAACAAATATGAATAGCAAAGAATTTCAAAGGTTATATATATATATATATATATATATATATATATATATATATATATATATATATATATATATATATATATATATATATATATATATATATATATATATATATATATATATATATATATATATACATATATATATACAGGGTACATCACGGTGTGGCCTATTAGACATTTCTGGGAAACCACATTTATTTTGGAACTGAAAATTTGCGCACAGGGGTCTTCAGGGGTGCTCTATTCAATGAAAATATTGCCGTGTATGTGCCACTTCCGGTTATACCGGAAGTCGACAACAACTTCCTTATTTAAAATGGCATGCTATATTTTTTTATACCAGATTCGAATTCTACTCGTTATTTTAAGGTAACTTTTAATACTATTCCCTATCCCTACAAGCAATAGTTTTTGAGATATTTCGATTTTAATAAAATCTTATGCGAAAACAACCCGGACATTAGAAATTAATAACTTTCGCTATGGTAACTTTCGAAAACCAATTCTTGTTCCACATACTACAAAGACATGGAGCTTATGTATGTATAACCTACAAATGCTCCATTATACACAGGGTGTCCAATAACTGATGTCAAACTTTGACTACTTCGACCTTCAATAAGTGTCTTATTTTAAATGGACATACTGTATTTTATAATCCCATTCGCTTCCTTTTCTAATTACCTTTCGACCCATATGTAGTTTGCTATAGCTAAATTGGACGGTTCTTGAGTAATTTAGAGATATTTAAAAATATTGTTGAATAAAAATTAACATCGAGTGCAGTGTGCCATGGAAAACAAAAAATTATGTTCGTCTTGTCATTCTAAATTATTCTGTAAGTGTCAACGTACTTTTGTTGTGAGTGGTCAGTTAATATGCAAAATCATTACTCCAATGCGGATTATTTCAACTTATTTTTTATCCATGGAGAATGTAACAGAATTATTAGCAGAACGTGCAGAAGGTTTAACGAAATAAATCCTGTCACCAATGAACGTAAAAATGTTTAGAAGAATTTACAATAATTTCCTAGAATTTGGTACTTTAAAAGCAACCAAAATTAATCTTAGCTCAGTCACTGGAAATTAAAATAACGAAATAACTGGCCTGGCTTATTTCGAAGCATATCCACGAGCTTCTATTTACACTGCAGTGTATGACATAGGTATTTCTTATTCCTCTATAGAAAGAATCTTGTGGACGCACAAAATACATAATTATAAGTTTACTGAAGTGCAAGCCCTGCATCCAGAAGATGCTGGTATTAGAGTTCAATTTTGTGAAATGATATTAACTCACATTCAAGATGACTTTTTCTTAAAAAAAAGTATCTGGACTGACGAGTCGAAGTTTTCTCGTGAAGGAGTATTTAATAGACATAACATAACTATAATTGTTTTCCATGGCACACTGCACTCGATGTTAATTTTAATTCACCATATTTCATCTCTAAATAACTCAAGATCCGTCCAATTTAGCTAAACCAAACTACATATGGGTCGAAAGGTAATCAAAAAAGGAAGCGAATTGGATTATAAAATACAGTATGTCCCATTTAAAATAAGACACTTATTGAAGGTCGAAGTAGTCAAAGTTTGACATCAGTTATTGGACACCCTGTGTATTTTAGAGCACTTGTAGTTTATACATACATAAGCTCCATGTCTTTGTAGTATGTGGAACAAAAATTGGTTCTTCACAGTTACCATAGCGAAAGTTATTAATTTCTAACGTGTGGGTTGTTTTCGCATAAGATTTTATTAAAATCGAAATATCTCAAAAACTATTGCTTTTAGGGATAGGGAATAGTAATAAATCTTACCTTAAAATATTGAGTAGAATTCGAATTTGGCAAAAAAATATAGCATGCCATTTAAAATAAGGAAGTTGTTGTCGACTTCCGGTATAACGGAAGTGGCGGTACATACACGGCAATATTTTCATTGTATATATATATATATATATATATATATATATATATATATATATATATATATATATATATATATAAATCGTACATCACTCCTCTGAAGATCCTCATTGAAGGTGAGGAAGAACTTGTACAACTTTTAAGTGGTTCGTTTCCGTATATATGTACACATATACAGGGTGAGTCAGTTTTTTGTAGACAAACTTTAACAGGGGATAGAACGCACGTTTTTAAAAAGAAAACGTGCCTATAAAGATATGGCCGATCTAGCTTCCAAAGGAAGATACAGGGTGTTAAAATTTAATTTTTTTTTACATTAATGTGTAATATTTTCTGAACGGAATGATATATTCACTAAATATTTTACACATATCTTAACCTGCATAGGATCAACATGTTGTATTGTTCCTGTCGAAAATACTATAGTGGATGTTACTTTTTTCGGGTAGTTCGGATATTCTGCATAATGGAACTTTTTCTTCGTACGCCACTGACATTATCTGATACATATTTCTAAAATAACGGCCTCTTAGTAACAATTTTGATCTCTTGTAATTTTGCTCTAACTATGACAGTTTTCGAGATATTGGCCGTTGTTTCTCTGACAGTGTAATGTCGTTATTATAATTTTTTTTTCTCGAAATTTCTTTATGACTTATAAACGAACGCTTAGATTTTTTCATGTTTGGGGGATAATGCCTATTAATTAAGGCGCATAAAACAAGCGGTAAGAATGTTCAAAAACTTGCACAGTGGCGGGGTGGAAGGGGTGCTCCACCCCTTTCGTAAACAGAACTTCTACGCCAAAGACTATTTAAAAAAAATTATATTTATTTTCATTATCTACATACAGTTTAACAAAAATAATGTCCCTTCTTCTGTTTCGAAATTCCTGTGCGTTTCCTAGTTATTTTGATTTTTAGTGTTTGATGTGGTACTAAATTAAGTAATTTATTTATTAGCAATAATAATTATCGGCTAAATATTTAATTCTTTCAACGAAACCTACCTAAATATGGTTTGTTAAGGATTCTAAAAAGCCGAAATCTCTTTATCTCTTTTCAAGTACTTACAATTACAAAAAAAAACATTAGATGAACATTGATGTTAATGTTTATGGAGATATAAACATTTTTGAATTTATAGCAATATTTAATTAACAATAATAATTGTGGAATAAATAACAATTGTTAGCAATAATGATTTATAAATAACAATTACAATAATTAATAACAATAACACTAGTACCTACATACATAAAATTAGATACTTTGTTCAAAATGTAAACCGTTCTTCTCAATACACATTTCACTGCGACGTATCATAGAACGTCTTAAGTTAACTAAATGATGCACCCTTATTTCATTGCAAGTATCTCTAATGCGATTTTGAAGTTCCTCAAGTGTATTAACCGGAGGGTATACACTATTTCCTTAATGAATCCCCACACAAAAAAGTCAAGTGGTGTTAAATCGGGGGATCTGGGAGGCCACGCCACTGGACCTCCACGACCTATCCACCTCCCTGGATAGTTATTGTTTAGCCAATTTCTTACATTTCTGCCATAATGGGCCGGGCACCCATCAAGTTGAATCCAAGACTGTCTTCTTAAATTCAAAGGAATGACTTCCCATATATTACCATGGTGTTCTTCTAAAAATTGTAGGAAATTTTCTGAATTTACACGTTGTGGCAAGAAATAAGGTCCAAACACGTGGTTGCCGTAAATTCCAATCCAGACATTTGTACTAAATTCATGTTGAAAACTTCGTGGTCGAATGGCATGTGGGTTTTCATGTGCCCATACATGCAGATTGTGAAAATTTACTATACCACGACGAGTAAAACAAGATTCATCAGTCCACAGTATATTGGATAAGAAATCCCTATTATTTTGAATGGAGTTAAGAACCCACCTACAATAAGTAAGTCTTCGTTCAGCGTCACCTGGACATAAACCTTGAACAGGTTGAAAATGATATGGGCGTCTGTGATCCCGTTTTAAAACCCGGGAAATTTTACTTTGGGAAATACCAAGAGCAATAGCAGCACGTGGAGTACTTGTCGTTGGGTTCCTATTAAATTCCCGCAATATACGGTCTCTATCTCGTCCACGGTTGTTCTGTCGGCCCCCGGGTACATTTTTCAAACCCTGGTTAACAAATCGACGGTGGATACTCACAAAAACGGAATGATGAGGTTGTCGTCTATTTTTAAATCTTCTTCGATACTCCCTAGCTGCGTATCTTGAATTCCCATTTGCGAGCCCATAAATAAAATGAATGTCGGCTTGTTCGCTATTTGTAAATCTAAACGGCATGTTACACTAATTGAAATCTGGCAAATCACATAAAATAACTTTTTAATCTTAAAAATAATAATTAATAACAGTGAAAATATTCAAGATGAAGCAAAATTGTTTGTAGATAAACTTGTAATACGTCAAACTGTCATTTCAAAATATGACATAATGCTTACTTGTTTTCCAAGGAGTATAATATTTTGTTGCTATTATTACGTACAGTTACAAATACGCTAGTTTTAAATAGAAATTATTTAGCAAACAACAACAAAAATTTAAACAGAAATTGGTATATGCACAAGTTTAATAAAACTTAAAGGAAATTTTTAAGACTTCTGGCAACTGCACAATAATCTATTGTATTGTAAGTACATTTGTAATTTAACAGATTTCAACATATAAAAGTATTGTATTTGAGTAAGGCTTGATATAACAAATATTTATTTTGACTACATTGGAAAAAGATAAAGAATAAGAGATTTCGGCTTTTTAGAATCCTTAACACACCATATTTAGGTAGGTTTCGTTGAAAGAATTAAATATTTAGCCGATAATTATTATTGCTAATAAATAAATTACTTAATTTAGTACCACATCAAACACTAAAAATCAAAATAACTAGGAACCGCACAGGAATTTCGAAACAGAAGAAGAGACATTATTTTGGTTAAACTGTATGTAGATAATGAAAATAACAGTTTTTTTTTAAATAGTCTTTGGCGTAGATGTTCTGTTTACGAAAGGGGTGGAGCACCCCTTCCACCCCGCCACTGTGCAAGTTTTTGAACATTCTTACCGCTTGTTTTATGCGCCTTAATTAATGGGCATTATCCTCCAAACATGAAAAAATCTAAGCGTTCGTTTATAAGTCATAAAGAAAATTCGAGAAAAAAAATATAATAACGACATTACACTGTCAGAGAAACAACGGCCAATATCTCTAAAACTGTCGTAGTTAGAGCAAAATTACAAGACATCAAAATTTGTTACTAAGGGGCCGTTATTTTAGAAATATGTATCAGATAATGTCAGTGGCGTACGAAAAAAAAGTTCCATTATGCAGAATATCCAAAGTACCCAAAAAAGTAACATCCACTATAGTATTTTCGACAGGAACAATACAACATGTTGATCCTATGCAGGTTAAGATATGTGTAAAATATTTAGTGAATATATCGTTCCGTTCAGAAAATATTACACATTAATGTAAAAAAAAATTAAATTTTAACACCCTGTATCTTCCTTAGGAAGCTAGATCGGCCATATCTTTATAGGCACTTTTCTTTTTAAAAACGTGCGTTCTATCCCCTGTTAAAGTTTGTCTACAAAAAACTGACTCACCCTGTATAACTGGTAAGTGTGTCTTCCTTATTATTCATTTATTCTCTTATTTCTCTATGTAATTAATTGCTACAAACCCAATATTTCTTTTCACAAAACATATATGAATAGCAAAGAACTTAAAAGCTAATAAGTAAATATATTTCAAGCTGAAAATTGGATGTTTTTTCTAATTTTCGAAATAACAATTAATACATAAGATCCAACAAATCATTTTAGTTTTGACTGAGCAAGCAATTTCTATATAACTCTCTCGTTAAATGCTTCAGAATTCTATTGTAAATATAATTTAATATTTTCTAGCATATAGCTAGGAAAAATAGTTGTTTTAATAGCTTCTACATGATTTTAAGCATTTTAAAGTCTAACATCTTCTGGATAACTGTATGCCTAATGCTTTTATGTGTAATATGTTTAAATAGAACAAATATAAATAGTAGAATAGGTTTGTGTTTTCTTGTCATTTGTGTTATGTCACAAATTGTTACTGAATGTGTTGACATATTAATATTTTAAATTAAAGCATAAATAATTAATAAAACAAATCGTACATCACTCTGAAGATCCTCAATGAAGGTGAAAGAATTTATACAACTTCTAAGTGGTTCGTTTCCGTATATATGTCCAGATATACAACTGGTAAGTGTGTCTTTCTTATCATTCATCTATTTGCTTATTTCTCTGGAA
>CAXKVY010008280.1:10000-15962 GCA_964058915.1 Tetropium fuscum
CGTTATAACTAAATAATTAATCGCCACAAAAACTTGTTTCAAATGAAATTACAATAGACAAATCCTACTAATAATTATCAAATATCAATAACTAATAAACTGTCTCTAAATTATAGTATTAATGCAAAATCATAAGTGTAAACAAGGGTTTCGAGAGTTTAGCTAGGAAGCAAAATGTAAAAAGTAGAGGGAACGCGCCACACAGAAAGTGAACAGAAATTGAAATTAACTGTATGAATGTATTCAGAAAACAAAATTATAATATGTGATAATCAAGGTGTAATAGTTTTAAGTGCAATTAAGTAAATCAGATATTATGAATTTATCTGATTGGCCAGATCGCAATAACAGTACAAGAAACAAGTAGGTAACCAGGAAATTGCATCTGTCTTTTAATACGGTAGATCCGTAGCAACCACCAACAATTAAAAGAGTCTAGTTACGACGTTCATGAAAGCAACAGCCACGTTCGTGGATTTTATAGAAATTTATTAGTAAAAAGTAATAATTGTAAATTTTAAATATAAGTGTTAATTTGTGCTAAATAAGCAATATTACCAGTGTATATGGTCTAGAAGCAAGAAAACTGCATGAATAAGTATTTTCGTCGTTTTTACGAGTAAAGACAAGGGAATACCTTGATAGCATCCCAGCCTACTGGAAGAAAATTTGCAGTCAATATATCAAACAAGAAATGGAAACAAACATTCACAGTGATTAAAGTGATAGCAGAGAAAAAATACTACAGCCCAGCAGCAAGTAATAAATTTGAGGGTAAATAAATCCCAAGGCGAGATACCAGAGAAGGCAGTGAGTATCCCAGAGGCAGTGCAGCGATATCCCGCTAGATGGCACCACCCAGTTACCCCCACCCCCGACCCAGTGGGTGGAGTGGGGGGGTTGAGTTTGGTATGTCTAAATGGTTTTTTCAAAAATATTGAACCCCTATTTTTTTGTTTTCCGATACGACGCATATTTTTCTAAATATTTGACCGTCCCGGGACTTTTTTGACACCCGGTATAATATGTTCAAATAGAACAAATATAAATAGTAGAATAGGTTTGTGTTTTCTGTGAGTTGCAGTTCCGTCAAAAATAATGTCACAAAATGTCACTGAAAGTGTTATTAATAGTGTAGTATATTTTAGTGTAATAGAAAGTGTATTAATATTTTAAATACTGATTGTATATCAACAAATTGTACATCACTCTGAAGATCCTCAATGAGGGTGAAAGAACTTGTACAACTTCTAAGTAGTGCGTCTGTATATATGTCCAGATATACAACTGGTAAGTGTGCCTTCCTAATTATTCATCTATTTGCTTATTTCTCTATGCAATGAATAGCTACAAACACAAGATTTCTTTTCATAAAACAAATATTAATAGCAAAGAACTTAAAAGCTAATATATATGTTTGGAGCTAACATTAAATTCTATTTCATTTACGTTATTTACATTTACATTATTTACGTCAAATCACTGACAAACCACCCGTCACCTGGTTAATATTATTTTCCTTAAAAAATAGCAATAGCCCCTCTAATGTCAATTTAATTTACTAAGCTTTTCAGCTTTGTCATATTGTTAATGTGGACATGTCTTGCATTAAAAGAAAAAGAAAAAGTTTATTCCTATAGATATACAGTCCGCTTATACCCTAACAGTGTTGACTGTTAAGGTTCTAGATTAAGTGCATTCCAAAAACCGGAAACAAACATTGGTCCAAACGAGCCGGATTAGAAAACATTACTCCAGAGTAGGAGAGATTCTTCAAGGATAAGTATTCAGTTGTCTACGTAAAAGGTTATATCAAGGTTTAAGGTAACCCCAAATAAAGTTCATCCCCAAAGGCACGCAAGGTTAAGGTCCCCCCAAATAAGATTCATCCTTAAAGGCACGCAAGATTAAAGAGGTTCACCAAAGCGAGGCATTTACGCAGAATAACAAACACGGAAGAAAAAGGAATTCATGCAGCATAGGTAGATGTAAGGCTACACCAAGGACATAAGGTTAGAGCTTTCAAGTTTTTCATTAACTGGAACTTTATTTTTCGTTATATAAATATAACTACTGACATCTTATAATTTATATTATACTAAATAATAAGTAATTGTAATTTGTACGAAATTGTAAAATTGCACATTGCAAATGATGGAAGGCTTAGTAATAAAACGAGTCGGGTTAAGGCAAAAATTACAAGCATTAAAAAGTCTGACATTGATATAAATGATATTTCAATTAGGAAAACGCTGTTGATAAAGGCGTTTGACGAATACAATTTAATACAAGAACAATTAGAAGATATAGACGAAAGTCAAATATTGACAGAGTCGATGTAGAACAAAGGTACATAGCAAAATTAAAACTATCGTTCAAGATAAGTCTGCGTCGCGTCGTTGGCGTTAGAAGTCAGTGACGTGGCGAATACGTTGGTTAATAATCAAAGCTTACGAACAACTTCCTCTTTTCATAGGATGAATTTAAACATACCAACTTTTTCTGGTAATTATAAGGACTGGCCGTCATTTTATGACATATTTACGTCATTTATTGACAAAGATGATACATTAGCAGATTCTGATAAACTGATGTATTTAAAATCTGTTTTAAATGACGAGCCGCTTTCAATAATAAATTAATTGAAAATTACGAACGATAATTACAAGGCAGCGATAGATTGACTTAAAGAAAGATACGACAAAGGCATGAATATAATTAATTCACACATTTCAGCTCTTGTAGAGTTGCACACAATCACTAAAGGAAATTGTAAGGCCTTAAGGTATTTTATTACTAAAATTAAACAACATATTAAAGCCCTACAAAATATTAATATAACAGTAGATTCTTGGAATTTAATTCTAATTAATATTTTTCATAATAAACTAGATTTTCAGACACGTCACGCTTTCGAATTAAGCAGAGATGAAAGTAAAACTCACGGAATTTCTCAAGTTATTAGAAAAAAAATGTACTTCTTTTGAATCGACAACTAACAATGGTAAACAAGAAATAAAACAAAGAGTATCTCATGGTACCACAACCCAGTCAGCAGCGAGTACAAGTAAAACACGCATAAAAGACTGTGAAAATATAGAATGTTTATTTTGTAAACTAAAAAATCACACAATTTACAAATGTTTCAAATTTAGTAAGTTACCAATGAAGGAAAAGAGAGAATTTATTGTAAAAAATAAACTGTTACAATTGCTTAGGTTCAAATCATACAGTAAATCAATGCAATTCAGCAAGGTGCAGACAATGTGGAAGCAAGCACCATACATTGTTGCATAATACACATAAAAATAATCAAGAAAGACGTAACTCTGAACTCAATACTTTTAATACTCAAACGAACATTGAAGATTTAGCAAGCACATCAGCTGGTCAAACGGTTTTAGTAACACACGGGTCACATTACCAAATATTACTACCAACTGCAATTGTTGTTTTACGCACTGCTCAAGGAAAAACAGTGCGAGCTAAAGCGTTATTGGATTCCGCATCTCAAACCTCATTCATTACTACAACTTTGCACAAAAGGTTAAATTTAAATACTTACAAGAAGGATTTAAAAATATCGAGTATTTCAGATAATGAAATTCGAGTTGGGATCTAACTCGCCTGTGTTATAAAACACTTCATAGTGCGGCAGCGTAATGTTAAAAATATGAATTCCGTATGCTACTTAATGCTACAAGCAAACGGAAAACGGTTTTGGATTTAATAAAACAGGTTGCTTGTATTTACTCTACTCTAAATATTAATAAGTCTAATACAACTGACTTTTGGAGTCCCATGACAAAACTGAAGCTAAAAACGTTTAAAACTTCAAGAAAAGTTGTTAAAGTCACATTGAAGGATAAAGTTGTTCGGTTGAAAGAAGACAAAACTTTGTTCTCTCGTTTGTTAATTGCTTCACGTTCGCAAAGGAATGTAGATTTGCAGAAAATTATAAGTACCTATGAACTGTCTGTAGTTTCCTATTGTATGTTTTCTGCTTTTGGAGATATGTTACACTGTTCAGCTAAAAGTAAACTATTAGGAATCTTGGAAAGCCTAGTTAGCGGCAATGAAAGTGAAAGAGAAGAAATTATACCAACAAATGCAAGCAAAGGAAGTGGCCTTGAAATGTGAGTTGCTATTGTTGATACAATGGCTGAATTACATGCCTTTAATAAAACTAGTTCAATAAGAACGGGAGAAGAATTCGCTAAGCAATTTTGCTATAAAATGAAAACTAAATATGAGAACTATAATGAAGTGCATTTTGTTTTCGACACCTATAAGTCCAATTCGCTGAAAATTGCTACCAGGGCGAAACGACAAGGTAAAAACGATCCAGTTCAATACAAAATTGATAACAAATGTAACATACAAAAAATTAAAATGACGCAACTTCTTCAGCAGGAAAAAACCAAAGATGAACTTTTTATCTCTTCATTTAATACAATTTGGTAAGGTCAACCACAGAAAATTTGTTGCTGCCTGGCGCACTTTCGCCAAAGCCAGTAATATGAATGTCGACTATCTCTCCAGTTCGCATGAAGAGGCAGACACAAAGATATTGCTTCATGCTGTTGATGCTACAGTTCGAGGAGCTACGCAAATACATATATATTCTCCCGATAATGATGTTGTTGTTTTGGCAATAAGAAGATTTCCACAACTTTGCCACGATGTGTCAGTTATATGGGGTTCTGGAAAAACATCCAAGTACCTGCCAATTAATCGCATCTATAATAAGTTAGGAAAACAAAAATCTGCTGCCCTTCCCGGCTTTCATGCCATAACGGGAGCAGACGTAACGGGCAGTTTTTCAAAAAAAGGGAAAGTATCTTGCCGAAAGATATTCTGTCATGTGCCGAATGATGTATTGTTAGCACTTGAAAAGCTTGGTGAAGCTGAAGAAATCGTTAGGGATATTATTTCAGGAGTCGAAATGTTTGTTTGCCAGTTGTATTTACAACAGACCATGCATGATGATATAGGCGATATTCGTTGGATTTTATTTAAAAAGAAGCAAGGGGAAAATTTACCCCCAACTAAAGGAACACTGGAACCCGCGATTCTTCGAGCACACTATCAAGCCATGGAATGGCATAGAGACAAAGAACCTCATCCTATGCTTCCAGAGCCAACCGATTACGGATGGATCATGGATGAAAATATCAGTTATTCGCCTATTATGTGTTTATTACCTTGTGCTCCCACTCGCCTTCTAGAACTGACGAACTGTTCCTGTGAGCGAGGCAAATGTCGTCCACCCTGTAAATGCTTGTTAAATGGCATTTACTGCACAGAAATGGGCAAATGTGAAGCAGATGAAGAGAGGTGTGAAAATACTCCAAAAGATAACTCCATAGGTACTGGATGATGGTTCAGAAGACATCATAGATGACATCTCTGACGATATTGATATGATTTATGACTAAAATGTTAAAATTTATTTAACTAAAAATATCACACTTTTGTCCTTTCCCTTTGATGTTAAAGATAATTTAAGGTTTGTTTCAGCAGCAATCACAGACTAGTCACACGAAATATGATTGGACGATTGCAAATTTCAACTAGTCAGCTGACGGCGACTTGCCGCACCGATTGGCTCTGACTGGTTTGTGATTTTTTGTTGGAACAAACCTTTAGTGTCATGTTGAGGGGAGGGGAATAATATGAATAATATAATTCACCTCGTGCTACAATTATTGCAGTTGAATAGAAATGGCTATTTCTGTGCGGTTCCAATAAATTTAATATTTTACCCCTGTAGCCCCATTTTCCTGTTTTCTCTACTTGCCCCCCATTTCACTACATCCTCTAATTATTTTCTGTATTTTCCGTTTTATTTCGTAATTTTGATGCCTTCGAGACTCATTTTATGGACTGGGGTTGAAAAGAAACTCCAAACTAGCGTAATTATGATTCTGGGGCATTACAGGAATTGGTCACGATTTGTACA
>CAXKVY010008281.1:0-16935 GCA_964058915.1 Tetropium fuscum
AGTACAGGATATTAATGAGGTTTACCTTATTTTATTAATCGTCTTAGGAAAAGTTCGTGATATCCAATTACAAGAAAATATATATTATGTTGCTTCTATGGATGATGGATAATGGGATTTCTATTATTAATAATTAAGTTCAATAAATTTTTTGAATTTTTATGAAGAAAGACATGCTAGGCACCATTTTTAATTAAATTAAAATGTTTTTTATCGTAGTTTTTTTACTAAAATGAAGACAACACAAAATTAAATAAATTATTAGGTATTGATATAAAAAAAGGTTCTTATAAAATGAAATAAATGTAAATATTTTATAAAATGAAAACGTATATTATATAATAATGTTTTATGGAAATTAAAAACACATTTCAATTAATTTAAGTCTCAAAAATTTATTTTCTTTTGTACTATTTTTTATTAAAAAAGATTTAAAAACTTTAACAAAAAAAGGTCAAATAAACTTTGAGGAGGTTGTTATCAAGCATATCTCTAAAAAATGTATAAAAAAATACTTGCAGACAAAAGTTATGGACTTGCTGCTATAATAATTTACCATGGTTCATTATATTATCATTATATTATCATTGGTTGGCTAATAAGTAATGGCCGTTTTTTAAATTTTTTTAAATTTTATTTTTCAACAATAATTAACAACAAATTAATCAATAATATACTCTCCGTTGTTGTTTACGACTTGTTCCCATCGTTCCACGAGTTTTTCGATGCCTCTTCGGTAGAAATCTCCCGGTCTCGACTCGAAAAATTCGTCCAGCCAAGCCCGCAATTCGACGTCATTATTGAAAGAAACGCCGCGTTAGAAAGCGACCGGAAAAGATGAAAATCTGAAGGCGCCAAGTCCGGAGAATATGGAGGATGCGGTAGCACTTCCCAACCAAGCGTCAGAATAGCTTCCTTGGTCAAATTGGCAATATGTGGTCGGGCATTGTCGTGTTGGAGAAGAACACCATTTTGTCGATCGGGACGTTTTTGTTAAATAGCGTTGTTGAGGCGGTGCATCTGTTGAACATAAAGATCTGCGTTCACTGTTGGGTTCCGGTCAAGCAATTCATAGTGAATAACTTCCCAGTCCCACCATACGCACAGCATTGTCTTTCGAGTATGAAGATCTTGCTTCGCTCGCGGTGTCGCTTGTTTGTCCGGGCTGAGCCATTCTTTGCGCTGCTTCATATTGACATACAGGCACCATTTTTCGTCGCCCGTAAAAATTCGATAAAGGAGTCTTTGCTTGTGTCCATGAGTTGAGCGATGACGGGCGAGCAAACTGGAGGCAATAGTGGAACGTTGATTTTTGTTGTTTTCGCTCAATGAATATGGAACCCACGCGCCAAACTTTTGAACCTTCCCCATCGATTGAAGGTGATGCTCAACAGTGCCGTGCACGCATCCCATCTTCTCCGCCAACTCCCGAGTGGTTTGGCGCGCGTCTTCATGCAAAAGTTGATTCAAACGCTCCTCATCAAATTCGACTGGTCGCCCGGAACGAGGAGCGTCCTTTAGGTCGAAATTGCCATCTTTGAACTTCGCAAACCAATTTCGAGCAGTTCGTTCAGGCATAGAGTCTTCCCCGTACACAGCACAAATGTCGCGAGCAGCTTTTGCGGCCTTAGCACCTTGATTGAATGCAAAAAGAAGGTGTCGAAAATGCTCGGTTTTGTCGACTTGGCACTCCATTTCAATGATCTGAAAATTAACAAAAATTAAGGTCAACAAAAAAATCTAATACACTATCTTATAGAGAAAAGAAAGCTCTTTCGAATAACACAAAACAATATGCCAAAACACATTATTATTCACGCGCCAATTCAAATTGAAAAAAACGGCCATTACTTATTAGCCAACCTAATAGAATAAGAAAATACCTATTTTCTTTGTTTATTCGCATTTAACCCAACATTGGCTTCGACACATTTTGATAAGTTATGTGCTTATGCATTAATCCCTTTTTCTTTTTGTTTTTAATTTTGAACTGCGTGCCGTCGCTTTCTACTTTACATTTCTTGGTTGAAACGAAATATAGAAACGGAAAAGAAATTTGTTTAAATTATTCCCATAGTTAGTTTTGTCTTCCAGATAGCAAGATATTGTACTAGCAAATTTGTTGATCATCGTCTGAATATTTCAGAATTTCTTCTGATTCAAGTCTTCACTTCGCAGTGTTTTACCTGTACCCACCCCTTCGGTTAATAATTTCTGCAGTATACATTGCACCCTGGACTGTTAAAATCAAATATTATGAATCAATCTGATTGGTCAGATTAAAATAACAGTACAAGAAAGAAGTAGGTTACCAGGAAGTTGCATCTGTTTTTCAAAACGATACATCCGTAGCAACAACCAACAATTTTAAGAGATTCCAGTTACTGCGTTCGAGGCAACAGCCACGCTTTTTCAATTCTGTAAAAGTTAATTAGTAAAAAGTAAATATAATTTGATATAATCAATGTAAATTTGTGCTAAGTAAGCAGTAATACTAATACATATGGTTTTGAAGCAGTAAAACTGCATATATTATATGCAAGTGTTTTTTCGTCGATTTTATGAATATAAAAGAAGCTTGGTAGCTTCCCAACCCAGTGAAGGCAAATTGCAGTTATAATACCAACAAGAACAGAAAACAAACTTCCACAGTGACTATCAAGCAATAGCAGTTTCGAAACAATAGCAGAGCAGCAAGTGACATAAATTTGAGGGTAGATAAATCCCAAGGCATAGAAAAAGATACCAGCGAAGGCAGTCAGCATTCCAGAGGCAGTGCAGCGATATCCCGCTAGATGACACCTCCACCAGATCCCAGCAGCAGTTTACTAGTTCGCCGCGTACAAGTGTAATCGAAAGTGACAAGTTTTGTGGAACTTCATAAAATGATTAACATATTTTACAACAAGGTAATAAATAATTCTAAATAATTCGATATTTTCACTGTTTAATACTCTTTCACTATTAGCCCGGATTTTGGAAAATCTCTCTCTATGCATTATGCTAGTCTGTTAAAATTGCCTAGGATGTAGATTTCCTATTTTGAGGTAGGCGTTTTTCCCTTTCTTCGCTCTTCTCATTTAAACGGCGCTGTCTCTTATAGGCAACGCCTTTAGTAGGCCTATCCATATTCGTACTTGATAAACAAGTTACATACAGAACGCAATATTCACTGAAAAGTAAGAAATAAAATATTTTTAGGAAAAAAAACAAAACCGACCTCAAAAAATCTATTCTAAAAAAATTGCACTAAAAAGTAAAATATAATTACGTTATTCATTCTTACTTAGAATAGTCAATTTATTAGGCCAATAATATACAATTATTGTTATTTTTGGAGACGGTGTCAGCCAAGGTTTACAAACGTATAACGAAGTAGCGTAGGTATACATATTTAATGATGTTCGAATAGAAGTTTCAATTTAGGTTTATTTGTCATTGTGGTGTCGCTTTAGGCAGTTGTATTAAATTTTAAATGAACACGTTAGTTAATGTATCAATGACACTGATTTCAGGTTTAATGAATACCCGTGAATTCTCTCAAACGGTTTATAAAAGAATACGCCACTTTGCTCCGGCTGGGTGAAATGCATGTATATATTGTTGTTGTGGCTTAGATTTATAATGGGATGTTTTAAAAGTAAAACACCAAAAATAACAAAACTCTTGTTTCCTAATGGCATGTGGCACCACCTATTTTAACAAGCTGCTAAAACTGCGAAATTACCCCTATTTCGCAGTTTTAGCAGCTTGTTGCAAGTGTTACTGCTATGTTATTTATGTTATTACGTATGTTATTTTACGTTGGTTTTAAGTTAATTTTTTATGTTAGTTATTACTAGTGCATTGAGACACATAAACAATATCGATAAACTAAACGATAAACTAACTAGAAAACACAGATATTTTTTGGATAATCATCTCGGTAATGAGATATGTTCCTAATTGAAATTTAATAGTATATTTGAACAATTATTAAACCAGGGTCTGACATATTTGGATTTCAATAAAATGCTCTCGTTATCATATAAAATTAATATTTAGGTTAACATTTAATAAAGTAATGTTCACATATCATATTAAAGAAAAATATGTCAAGGCATAATTCATTGCTCTGCACATATGACTGTTATTATGTTTTTGTGGTTAGCCAACTAGTGACATTGGTGGCGTTCTAAGCAAACGTTCAACCGATATAGATCTCTAGTCTTAAATATTGCATAGTATATCATTTTAAATTCCCTTATCTATCTTTTTTTTATAGTGCATGTTTTAATTGATAATAATAGCATTCTTTTCAAAGGAGAGAAATATCTTAAAATGCAATAAATATCTGTCACAGATAATATTCATACAAGTAGAAAAAAGAATTATGCACGCACGAACCTGATTTTAATACATTTTATTCTAATTTAGTATTCACATGATATGTGTCCATTTGACTATAACAACTTAATTTTATATTCATTCATGCCACGAATAAATTTCTTTGAATAATACATTTATTATATGCTAACACAACAGTATAAATGAAAAAAACTTTCTTTCGGCTTTAGAATGGCCGATTATGATCATTATTCCTAATCTAAATTATCTTTAACGTCGCTCGGAACAGCGTGGAGAAGAGCAATAGCAATATATAATGTTTCAGGTAAAAGTCTGCGGGTATATTTTGTTTACCTCCAGACTTTCAAATGGCTGTTCTGACAATACAATATGGTGGTGTATTTTTAAGGAATTCACATATGCTCAGTGACTGGAAATAGTTAAGGGACCTATACAAATACCTTATTCTTTCCGCTTACCTTTATTTACCTATTATGGCTCCCATAGCTCAAAATGTTTTTATTTAAATTAGCTATTGATATTTTTATACCTAGGTAAGTATCGTTTTCTAACATGAAAGGAGATGCAATTGTTATCAATTGGCTTCATCTTTAATAACCGATCATTTTTGCAGAAGGGTGCCTATATATACCTACTTAAGAATATTATAGAAAACATCTTTTCAGTTCTTTGCTGTTAATTTAGTGATCAGTATTTTTAAATCGCGTGAAATATATGTTGGGATAGAGAACGTGAATGTGACCCACAAAAATTTGTTAATACAACTTCGAAAAAGGTACACAAAACTTAACCTCAATCTTCAATTATAGCTTTGATTGTTTTAGTGTTTAGGCTGTATTATACTAACTACTTTTACCTACTGGTTAATTATAACCGTGTCTTTCACATTAGTCTGATTGTATTGAGTTCCTTTATTTGCTTTATTTCTTGCATATCAGATAGGCATGGAAATTTGAGTACTTAAAAGTTTTTTAAGTAAATATTAAATATAACGATGCTTTGTAAATAATGTGTAACTAATAGGTACAAAAGCAACTATGACTTTTAACAATGTACAAAATAAACGAGGTATTAGTGTATTTAAATTCCCAAAAAAATATCGTAAAAGTTTGTATGAAAGGGATAGATCCTAGGTACTTAGGTTTTAAAAGTATTGCTGGCTTACTTCGCTCGCAAAGTACAGTTGTCCTAGCTTATCAATACATTTTCGACGTTATTTCGTTCATTTTTAAATAAAACTTTCCTGTCATCTCTGTTTGTTATGCATATACTGTCGTCTTATGTGAAAATATTAGATATTTATTATTAACGGTAAGGAAAATATCACCTTACAATATTTTTTTAAACAAAAACATACAATGCGTTTAATTTTCCAAAAATTTACACGTTGTATAAACGAAAATATATTTAATAACTCATTAAACTTTGAAGACATTTTATTTTTTAGTTTTTGAGAAATTAATTCGTAAATTGCCGGTCCCTACAACATGTTCGAGCACCACCAAACTATTCCTAACCTTTGCCGAGGTATAACTCTTTAAAATTGGTATAACGGCCATCTTGTTTTCCGCCATTTTACCAATTTTTTCCTCTTGAACCCTTTCATTTTATATCCATATCATGGGGTTTTTGCGCCAATGAAAAAACATAGTCCACCATATTGGATTTAGAGTGACGTCATTATATTTTTTATTCTTCTCAGTATCCTTTCATTTGATACCAATGTCATGAAAATGCATAAAAAATTACTAGTCCGCCATCTTCGGCAGTCCACCATATTGTATTTATAATGATGTCACTTAGCTAGCCATACATTGTTATCCAAACGTTCATGCAAAATTTCAGCTTAATCGGTTGAGTATTTATAATACTTTAAAATTCAGTTACAAGATTTGACCCGAACAAACATACATACATACATAGCAAATTAAATAAAAGTTTTTAATAACGTGTCTAACCATGCATTGTCATCCAAACTAAAGGTGCATGCAAAATTTCAGTTCAATCGATCAAGGATAACTACTTTAAAATTTAGTTGCAAGATTTGACCCGAACAAACATACATGATAGATACATACATAGCAAGTTAAATAAAATATGGTAAAATTACCACAACTTGCAACTGAAAACGATTGCTGTGGAGGCGCAAAATATTATTTTTACATTGAGGTGTTTGATGCTATACAAGTTGTGTATGTGCAGGTGCATTACATATATTATTTAAACGATGTTTAAAATGTCAGATATTTAATAATTTAATCAATCCAAATCAAATCCTAATTTCATAAGGTATGTATTTACTATAGCACAACGGTAATTTCACTTCGCTCTTCTACGTGTATAAATCTCTATAATGAATATTGCAAAGAAAAAACTCCAATGCGAATTACTTTAACATTTCATTTAGAGATAAAATGTAATTTATATTGTAATTTGCACGTAGTTTTATTACGAACCGGATGAGAAGTATTGCTTGGAATCTAACTTATTGAATCTCATTTCCAAGGATCCGACCGAGGCAATTTTCACGTTCTTACGATCCGCTCGTGACTACATCGGCCACGTTAATAAAAGAATATTTAGTTTATTTCTGATAATAACGAGGCTAGATTTTAGTAGATATACAGTTGGTAAATAAAGTAGAAATTTTTAAGGTTAAAGTTACATATTTATTATGTAAGAAGTAATCTGGTGTTGGTAGCACTCCATTAAAAAGACAAATCAAAAGAGAACACTTACTTACCAGTTGTATATATGGACATACATGCGGAACCGAATAATTGAGAAGTTGCACAAGTTCTTTCGCCTTTATTGAGGAATTATGTACGATTTATTTAATTGGTCACTTATGCTTGAATCTATTATTAATATCTACCTATTATTTTCATAGCGACATTTTTATATAACATTAGTTTTGATAGCAACTATCATTCAGAGAAAATAACTACCTAGTCTACTATTCATGCTTGTTCTACTTGAACATATTGATATATAAAAGCATTAGAAATACATTTATCATCTCAAAAAACCCATAAAAACCATAATAGTTGATATTGCAGACAAACAAATAGAACTAGAATCTACCATTTTTAGAAAATAATGCATTAAAAAGTAAAAAACGTTACATACATCACTCTACATCGAACACATTTCCAACATTTTGAAACCATACGATATTCACACAGCAAAAACTGCACATTGCATATATCAAATGCCATGTGAATAGTCTAATGAAGTCTATATTGGCCAAACAAGCAGTTTCTTGAGAAACGAGTAAAAGAACACAAAATATTTTTAGAAAAAGAAGACGATGAGGTAAGTCAACATTGCTCACATATTTCACATTTCACAATGGCCCACATCAGTCCATTAAATATATTTATCTCACTTTGAATGTCTCAAAAGACAAACAGGGATCCAATTGAATAGAACCCGAAGTTTAAGAATAATATTGCACTAAAGTGGAATTTGTTGTCAAAAAGTTTGTACCTACTCTAAATGCAAATTCAACTGCCAGGGAAAACAAACAACAAAATACCGGGGCGCCTACGCGCTAGATGTATAGAACGAAACTTCAACCGACGATTTAGACAATCAACAAGAGCCACATTTAAATATTCATGAAAAATAAATTAAATGTAAATATCCAATTTTAACATTCACGAGGAAATTTCCTTAACTGAATTCCCCCCACAGACAACACATCTGCGATTTACATCCCTGGAAAACTAATTCCATCTCAATATCATGATTTACCGCCGTACAAAACGTTTTCTAAGAGTTATTTCAATCGAAATTCCACTCTAATATCAACTTGATGGGGTCGAGGGAGAATTCTGAAAGTTAAATGTAGCAACATATGTACAAGGGATCGTAAGATAAATATAAGGCATAAGAAAAACTCATTATGCACATCCCTGTTGTCAAATTAAATTACTTGAATACATAAATTTATTTCTAGTAAATACTTTATTATAATAGTACCCATTTTTATTTTAACCATAAAATATCATTATACATCAACAATAAGTAATCAATGCATCATTTTTGTATGCGATTTACATAAAATTACCAAAAACCAAAATTTTTCATAAATGCAAACATAAATGAATTGGTATTTGCAGTAAATTTCGAGCTCGAGCAGAATCTGGATTTTTCGCCAAACGTGTATATCCTATTTGTTTACACATTTTTATGCAAAGTAATTAGTCTTTGACTCCACTGTATACACTGCATTTCTTGTTTTTTGCAAAATTAAGAAAAAAAGAAAATCCATCAAAATGTAAATGATATAAAATCGAAGGTTAGAGAAAAATCTGTTGGAGGTTCTTGCTGATTATTTAAGGTTATACTAAGTCTCGAAAATAAATGCCTCAGACAGCATTTCAATGACCAAGACGTATAGGTTATTTTAACGTAACAGTGCAATAAAGTAAATAAACTAGCAATATTTAACATTATTTTCAGATGTATGCACAATGGTTTTGAATAGCAGTTTTGAGCAGTTTTGTTGCTTAATGTTTAATAGATTTTATTTACTGATAGAAGTTTGCAGGATTAAAACTCACCGTAAAAGAAAATAAAACGCAACAGCTCACCAACATTCATTTACGTATCGCCTTTTAACAAAGGATGAGGAAAAGATTAAAGTTTGACTGATTATTTGCTTGTTCCGTCGGCCCCAAAAAAAATGGAAACTGACCAATTTAGCCCGGATAACTTTTTTTCTACTCCAATACTTCTTACGGACTACTTCGTTTATTAGACATTCCCTACCTATACTATAATGAGATTCATTAAGATACAAATTTTCCATTAAGATACAAGTTTACAACCAATAGAAACGTGACTACAACAATATTATATTAATCAATATTCTGTTCAAGGCAATAGTTGATACTATTGCCTTGAACATCTGACAGATCTAAAATATATAAATCTTATAAATAATAAAACTAAAATATTAACAAAATATAATACAAAAACAACATGGACTACTAAATATACCAATTTTAACTCAAAAAACTCAAATAATTGGTATTGCAGACAGATCAATAAAACTAACATCTGCAATTTTTAGAAAAGAATGCATAGAAAAAGCAAACAATATTTGATTAAATAATAACTACCCTTTTTCTCTAATCAACAAAATTTTCGAAAACCGAATTCAGAAATACTACAATTCTCAACAAACGCTAATCAATACAACGAATGCTCATAAAACATAGTATGCCTTACCATGTATAGGTACCACAAGTATCAGAAAGTATTTCAAACATTTTAAAAACATATGATAATCACATAGCACATCAAAATACAAACAACTTGTAATTCCTTGACACGCTAAAAGACAAAAAACTACACATTGTGTCTACGAAATTCCATGTAAATAATTGGTCTATAGTCTACATTGGTCAAACAATGCAACTTCTAGAAGAACGTTTAAAAGGTCACAAATACTCAGCCAATATTACAGCTCTAAAAAAACATTCTAACGAAACAGGTCATAACTTTAACTACGAAAATACTAAAGTTCTTAATAGAGAACAAAATTATAAAACACGCCTAATTATGGAATCAATTTATATTCAAAAAAATCATAATACACGTAATAACAAAAAAGATACAGATCATCTTTCTGCAATCTAAAATTTATTAATAAAAAAAAAATAAACAGATCAACAAAAAATATTATCTCTATATATTAACTTATATACTTACATACATACTGTTTGTAACATCGAAATATGAGGCATAAAAAATGTTCAAATAGTGGATACCCACAATTGCCGCAATGGGAGGTGGGGTAGTATAACTTTTATTACAGCAAGCTAAAATCGTCACTATAAGGGCGCTTTCATTCAACAAGTTGTTATATTTTGATAGAATACTCCAATATAATCAATTTTAGGACAACTAATCAATTTTAGCACAAAACCCATAAAAATAATACACTAAATTAAAGAATAACAGTATTAATTCTATTTCAAGAATTATTGTTGACCCCACTTTACCACAAAACGTTCGATGGTATAAGGCAATTTAGGCATCCAAATAAATGCCAATAGTGCCGATATGACACGTCCGAGGAACGTGCAAAATGGATCCGTAATATTTGAATGGGAAACATTCTTATTCTGCATCACATTGTTCCAATTGTTCCAATTGTCCAATTGTTTTATGATATGACGAAAGGTATATAGTGTGATCAATATTTTGTTATACTACATGAAAATGTCATAATGTGATGGGCAATGTAAATAAAATCATTTGTTTTTCCTTAAATTCCTGGAATTCGGTTATACTTGACAAACGCTGTTAAAAATGCGGTAGCACGTCAAGAGGTCGACATAATGAGGGGTTTTTCCTCGGGTTTTTATGTCTATATTTCGATGTTACAAACTATACCTACTTATTATAAATATACATCTACATAATATTAACATAACTAAGTTCGTAGGGTAAGAAACCTTTTCTTCCCTACGATACTAATCGAACAGTCTAGTAACCTTAAAAAATATTTAAAACTGTAATTTTTGCCTATGTCAAATGTCATAAAATAAAATCATTTTATGGAAAAGACCCAAAAAGGGACCGAAACGGTTGTTCAAAAGGTAAGTCATACGTGAGATCATATTTTACAAGATATCGCACATATCTTTATTCTTCGCAACGGGTTTTGACATTCTACACTGCCATCATTTAGAGCTCGGTTAGAAATACATTTTTATTTTTACAATTGTTGATATTATTTTGGTTGTTATTGTGACAATGCTTAGAGAAGTTCAGTATAGTACAAATAACAAATAAAATATACAGTAATAATCATACGTTTGAATGGGTAATTTGTAATTTTAAAAGTGGGTGAATCCTATAATTTGATAATCAAAACAAAATTTTGTATATTTATTTTTTAAGTAAATAAAATGTTAAGCAGTTTTAAAATAAGTAATTTCCCTACGCATTAATAATGAGTAAATGGGACACGCGCTATTAGATCGCAGTCATACATTTTCTAAGCCGCAGCAATATAAACGAGAACAAGATCCTCGAACAAACCGAAGTTTGCGAACTTATATCAGCCGCATGCAGGCGCACAAATGCCATGTTTCACCCGCCCGACTCTAATTAAACAACCGTTTTAATTAACACACTAAATTATATCTTAAATTAAATTCCGGTATCGTTTATCTACAAACTCCAACGCAAAGTTATCTCATCATACGCAAATATTAAACTAGAATTTTGCATAAAATTTAATATGGGTTTAGGTGGGTAACAAAAATGATCTGCGAAATCTGCATAAATTGTTCAGAATATATGTTTGAGGTACAGGTTTAAAGTGGTACTATCTGTGGGGTTCTTGTTATGTTAACAATTTATTATCTGTAGTTATTCAATCAAAAACTCATTCTTCCATACTTGCTTTTAAATACCAGCGGCGATAAAGTCCTCGCAGATCAAGCGATGCCCAGGGGCCCAAAAGGGCCCCTGGGCAAAAGGCAAATCTTTTGCTCATACATTATTTTTAGTTTCAAAATAGTTCTCTTCATATCTGTAGATATTCGCAAAAGGTCTGTACACTGGGTCCTGTCCTGTCCCACTGTTATTTGTTATTTATTAATTTATACCGTATTTTATCAGATAATGAAATTCTATACAAAATAAAGCTGATGTATCATAAGATTGATTCCATTGATTTCTTCAATATCTCATATGGTTTCCGAGATATCCTCGCTCAAAATTCGTGTAGTATCGCCATATTACCCAAATGAACTAATTCTTCTTCTATTTGCCATTCCGGCATAAGCGAATAATCAATGTCAGATATATAAAACAATAATATGCTGATTAGGATATTTAAGGTCTAGATAGAATAAACAGCATTATTATAACAACTAAATGAAACTGGGTACGTACTCATGTACTGACGTGGTCGAATATTATATAAAGTAGTGCAATTAGGTCACAAGAAGAATTGATGTATTGATGCGGTGAGGCATTGATGCGCAGAAACAAGTAAGCACTTAAGCGTTGAACGTTGCACGTCTCGCTGTGCACTGTGTTAAATAAATTAATACCAAGTAGCCCGACTGTCTCCATTCATGGGTGGTTAACCCACTACCTGGTGATCCCACAAATTCACCACCACATTCGCTAATTTTAAAAATAATATTTTGCTCCCTATAAGTTAATAAGGCTACTTGTAGACAAGTAGCGTAAATCAATCCTAGGCCCCTGGTAGAATTATCATACATCTCCATACAGTATCGAAATGACTAACGAACAGTATTGCTAAAAACAATTCACGACTGTGAACACTAAATAATATCGCTTAACTAACTTTGAAACAAAGTATAAGGTTCCATATAACTGTGTTATAATGAAGTATACTGTTATCGTGGAAGCTTATACAAGAAAGGGGAAATAAAATAAGTTTCCGGAACCAGCAGAGCGCCCTACCAAGCAGTAGAACGTCGCAGGACTAAAATTGCTATAATAAATCTTTTCCTGTAACTAACTGGTAACACCAGGGGTAGATCTATATAAGAATATTTCTGAAAAGAAGTATGTCATGTACAACAAATCCATTTAATTAAAAATATACTCAAAAAGTCGATACTATAAAAAAAATAAAATATATGAAATAGTAAATTCGAAATTATTTGCTATTAGGAAAATCATTAATGATTATGTATCATTGCCTACATTACCATTGTATGTCTACAACCACACAAATGTAAAGTGGTGGTGTTGCATATATCAGTAGCTTTTTAATATCAAAAATATTAACATGCTTGCCCACCATGTCCATTCTCTAGCGATATAATAATGTTGTATGATTTCATAATTATAAATATGGGTTCCAGGTGATTGCTTAAGTTACTTAAAAATTATTAAAACATCAGAAACAAAACAAACAACTCATAAACTGAGCCGCTGTGTACACTGCTTATGTGATAAGGATTCTGGATACAGTCTTCAACAACATGCAATAACCGTATTGGGCATAATATTAATATAATAATAACCATACAACAAACAGGAGCATTATTATAATAAGTTATGTGTAGTATGTAGTTATCTATGTCGAATTCTTCTTACTAGTTCTTTCTTACTGTTTATAGTGCTGAGCTAAGAATATTCAAATAAGATATTGATATTCAGCATTCATACAATAAAATATATTATCAAAGGTTGCGAAGACGAAAAAGAGATAAACATAAATCTTGAATACGTTTCTGAAAGGATTTGGAAGATGTATCGAAATAAGGCCATAAAGAAGGGTTATATAGAACCTAACTCAAATTTAGATATTATGCCTTGCTCGGAAAAAGTAACATAAATATGAGACTTTATGGTTTAAAAAGTTCCAGAATTATGAATATTACCATATACTTTAAAACACCCATTGTTTATAGTAACAATCAAGGAATAAAAACTGAAAACTAAAATTTTCGTAAACTTTATCTTACATTCCATTCCATTGTTTCAAGGGTAATTACCATTATGTTATTTATTATACCAGTGTTTTATTAATAGCCGTGTTTTATTAATAACTAAATTAAAAATCGCCAGTAAATTAAAAGACAATACAAATAGTTTCAACATGTAATATTATGAATTATCAAAGATACAAACTCATTAAACTATGTCTCATTAAAAATAAATATACACTGAAGCATCTTCGAAAAGGGTATGCGAAATTTTTAATCTCGGAGCAAAGTACGCTAGCGAAACGGTCACCGACCCAGATAAAATGGTAATATGTGTACATAGTGCAAATGGAGTGTATACAACTGTGCAAAGATTGAAAAATTAATATGCGTAATGTTTTAAATAACAATCTATTGTGAATATATAAAAATACGATAACAAGTTATTGGTTGGCAGGTAGCTGTTATCATACGGAAAGCCAAGTAACCAAGGAAGTGTTTTTTGTTTTTGTGAATAGACTTCCTTAACTACAGATAATAATGCAAAAAAGTTCGTAATGGCACCTGAAAGCGGTTGCCACGTTTAAACTTCTCTCCGAGAAAATTTATAATTAATATAGTAAAATTCAAGTAAATGATTTAACTTTGGGCATAACAGTAATCATTTCTGTTTTCAAGGTATTATGTAATGTAAATTAGTGAATGTCAAGCAATAGTGGTTTTATTCAAGCAATAAATAGTTATTTAGGGTGTCCTAGATACTTCTATAGCAGTTTTCATACCATCCAGATAAGAATTTCTAAGCTGTGAAACAACATAACAATAAGGTAATATATTTCCAAGAAGAATTTTGGAACCAACTGCCATCAATATATCGCTATTATAAATGAATAGATGTACTAGTTAAAATGCAAACCAATTGCTTTTCTTCCAAAATCAATTCATTAATAACAATAAAAAATTTTACATATTAAATATAATCTTTGCAAAGTAATAATCGTAACATTGAACAGAATATTGTTGAGCATAAAAAGAATGATAAAATAAGCACATAGATATACAAAATTTTCAGCATTGTGCACTGGTTTGTGAAGTGGCGCTCATGCAACAAAGAGTCAGCCAAGTCAAATAATAAATTTTACATATTAAATATAATCTTTGCAAACTAACTAGAAGATCAATATCAACAGAATAGCATTGACAGTCAATATCAAACAAGAAAAAGAAACAATATTTCACATTGATATAAGTGATAGCAAATTAAAAAATACAGCAGCAGCAAGTAATAATAAATTTGAGGGTAAATAAATCCCCAGGCAGTCAGCATTCCAGACGCCGGGCAGCGACATCTCGCTAGATGACACCACCACCAGGGCCCAGCAGCATTTGTTAGTTCGTGTACCAGTGAAAGAAAAAAAGTGATGTTTTGTGCAAGTTGATAAAAGGATTAAGATATTTTTACAAGGTAATAAACTATTCAAAATTTGCTAATATTAAGAAATATTGTCAGAGGACTTGGTCCCATGTAATAGATTTAAGTTACGTAGGTTTTTGGTCTCAGGATAGGAATAAGGTTCTAAGATTTTGTTTATTTTTATTAACCATACTTTATAATAAACATATGCAAACAACTTATTCTTTTTTGTTTTTGAGAAAATTTCAGGATATAATTTAAAAACTAATACAATTTGAGCTTCACTAAAATGTAATAAAGTTAATAAAAATTTGCATACAATAAATTTCAATTATGATGAGTCATTAACTTTATATTACAAATAATATTTTAAAGAAATTTATATAATAGACCTAACTGGACCCCCTCTAAGACTATAGAGTGCTCATGACTATGAAGTGATCCATCAGTTCAACTAAAAATTAGTGTTCATAGAACTGGCGCCCATAATAAAAGAAGGATTCAATATATCCAATTATCCAAAGATTTAATATATTCAATTATATATATATATATATATATATATATATATATATATATATATATATATATATATATATATATATATATATATATATATATATATATATATATATATATATATATATATATATATATATATATATATATATATATATATATATATATATATATATATATATATATATATATATATATATATATATATATATATATATATATATATATATATATATATATATATATATACATATATATATATATATATATATACATATATATATATATATATATATATATATATATATATATATATATATATATATATATATATATATATATATATATATATATACATACATATATATATATATATATATATACATATATATATATATATATATATATATATATATATATATATATATATATATATATATATATATATATATATATATATATATATATATATATATATATATATACATATATATATATATATATATATATATATATATATATATATATATATATATATATACATACATATATATATATATATACATACATATATATATATATATATATATATATATATATATATATATATATATATATATATATATATATATATATATATATATATATACATATACATATACATATACATATATATATATATATATATATATATATATATATATATATATATATATATATATATATATATATATATATATATATATATATATATATATATATATATATATATATATATATATATATATATATATATATACATATACATATATATATATATATATATATATATATATATATATATATATATATATATATATATATATATATATATATATATATATATATATATATATATATATATATATATATATATATATATATACATATACATATATATATATATATATATATATATATATATATATATATATATATATATATATATATATATATATATATATATATTGATATTAATTGTATTTATTTACTATTACAGCAAAACTTCATAGGGTCTGCAGCTGCTGCTTATGGTATGTTAATTACCCCAGACCCTTAAAATTTTACAAAGGATTATCCGCCTGTCCACTAGCCAAGATAAGGAAGATATAAATTTTATTTATTAATCAGGTTCTACGATAATATCTACTACTTTATACAACCACTGTTACTGTTGTT
>CAXKVY010008282.1:0-10799 GCA_964058915.1 Tetropium fuscum
CTCACTTTGAATGTCTCAAAAGACAAACAGGGATCCAATTGAATAGAACCCGAAGTTTAAGAATAATATTGCACTAAAGTGGAATTTGTTGTCAAAAAGTTTGTACCTACTCTAAATGCAAATTCAACTGCCAGGGAAAACAAACAACAAAATACCGGGGCGCCTACGCGCTAGATGTATAGAACGAAACTTCAACCGACGATTTAGACAATCAACAAGAGCCACATTTAAATATTCATGAAAAATAAATTAAATGTAAATATCCAATTTTAACATTCACGAGGAAATTTCCTTAACTGAATTCCCCCCACAGACAACACATCTGCGATTTACATCCCTGGAAAACTAATTCCATCTCAATATCATGATTTACCGCCGTACAAAACGTTTTCTAAGAGTTATTTCAATCGAAATTCCACTCTAATATCAACTTGATGGGGTCGAGGGAGAATTCTGAAAGTTAAATGTAGCAACATATGTACAAGGGATCGTAAGATAAATATAAGGCATAAGAAAAACTCATTATGCACATCCCTGTTGTCAAATTAAATTACTTGAATACATAAATTTATTTCTAGTAAATACTTTATTATAATAGTACCCATTTTTATTTTAACCATAAAATATCATTATACATCAACAATAAGTAATCAATGCATCATTTTTGTATGCGATTTACATAAAATTACCAAAAACCAAAATTTTTCATAAATGCAAACATAAATGAATTGGTATTTGCAGTAAATTTCGAGCTCGAGCAGAATCTGGATTTTTCGCCAAACGTGTATATCCTATTTGTTTACACATTTTTATGCAAAGTAATTAGTCTTTGACTCCACTGTATACACTGCATTTCTTGTTTTTTGCAAAATTAAGAAAAAAAGAAAATCCATCAAAATGTAAATGATATAAAATCGAAGGTTAGAGAAAAATCTGTTGGAGGTTCTTGCTGATTATTTAAGGTTATACTAAGTCTCGAAAATAAATGCCTCAGACAGCATTTCAATGACCAAGACGTATAGGTTATTTTAACGTAACAGTGCAATAAAGTAAATAAACTAGCAATATTTAACATTATTTTCAGATGTATGCACAATGGTTTTGAATAGCAGTTTTGAGCAGTTTTGTTGCTTAATGTTTAATAGATTTTATTTACTGATAGAAGTTTGCAGGATTAAAACTCACCGTAAAAGAAAATAAAACGCAACAGCTCACCAACATTCATTTACGTATCGCCTTTTAACAAAGGATGAGGAAAAGATTAAAGTTTGACTGATTATTTGCTTGTTCCGTCGGCCCCAAAAAAAATGGAAACTGACCAATTTAGCCCGGATAACTTTTTTTCTACTCCAATACTTCTTACGGACTACTTCGTTTATTAGACATTCCCTACCTATACTATAATGAGATTCATTAAGATACAAATTTTCCATTAAGATACAAGTTTACAACCAATAGAAACGTGACTACAACAATATTATATTAATCAATATTCTGTTCAAGGCAATAGTTGATACTATTGCCTTGAACATCTGACAGATCTAAAATATATAAATCTTATAAATAATAAAACTAAAATATTAACAAAATATAATACAAAAACAACATGGACTACTAAATATACCAATTTTAACTCAAAAAACTCAAATAATTGGTATTGCAGACAGATCAATAAAACTAACATCTGCAATTTTTAGAAAAGAATGCATAGAAAAAGCAAACAATATTTGATTAAATAATAACTACCCTTTTTCTCTAATCAACAAAATTTTCGAAAACCGAATTCAGAAATACTACAATTCTCAACAAACGCTAATCAATACAACGAATGCTCATAAAACATAGTATGCCTTACCATGTATAGGTACCACAAGTATCAGAAAGTATTTCAAACATTTTAAAAACATATGATAATCACATAGCACATCAAAATACAAACAACTTGTAATTCCTTGACACGCTAAAAGACAAAAAACTACACATTGTGTCTACGAAATTCCATGTAAATAATTGGTCTATAGTCTACATTGGTCAAACAATGCAACTTCTAGAAGAACGTTTAAAAGGTCACAAATACTCAGCCAATATTACAGCTCTAAAAAAACATTCTAACGAAACAGGTCATAACTTTAACTACGAAAATACTAAAGTTCTTAATAGAGAACAAAATTATAAAACACGCCTAATTATGGAATCAATTTATATTCAAAAAAATCATAATACACGTAATAACAAAAAAGATACAGATCATCTTTCTGCAATCTAAAATTTATTAATAAAAAAAAAATAAACAGATCAACAAAAAATATTATCTCTATATATTAACTTATATACTTACATACATACTGTTTGTAACATCGAAATATGAGGCATAAAAAATGTTCAAATAGTGGATACCCACAATTGCCGCAATGGGAGGTGGGGTAGTATAACTTTTATTACAGCAAGCTAAAATCGTCACTATAAGGGCGCTTTCATTCAACAAGTTGTTATATTTTGATAGAATACTCCAATATAATCAATTTTAGGACAACTAATCAATTTTAGCACAAAACCCATAAAAATAATACACTAAATTAAAGAATAACAGTATTAATTCTATTTCAAGAATTATTGTTGACCCCACTTTACCACAAAACGTTCGATGGTATAAGGCAATTTAGGCATCCAAATAAATGCCAATAGTGCCGATATGACACGTCCGAGGAACGTGCAAAATGGATCCGTAATATTTGAATGGGAAACATTCTTATTCTGCATCACATTGTTCCAATTGTTCCAATTGTCCAATTGTTTTATGATATGACGAAAGGTATATAGTGTGATCAATATTTTGTTATACTACATGAAAATGTCATAATGTGATGGGCAATGTAAATAAAATCATTTGTTTTTCCTTAAATTCCTGGAATTCGGTTATACTTGACAAACGCTGTTAAAAATGCGGTAGCACGTCAAGAGGTCGACATAATGAGGGGTTTTTCCTCGGGTTTTTATGTCTATATTTCGATGTTACAAACTATACCTACTTATTATAAATATACATCTACATAATATTAACATAACTAAGTTCGTAGGGTAAGAAACCTTTTCTTCCCTACGATACTAATCGAACAGTCTAGTAACCTTAAAAAATATTTAAAACTGTAATTTTTGCCTATGTCAAATGTCATAAAATAAAATCATTTTATGGAAAAGACCCAAAAAGGGACCGAAACGGTTGTTCAAAAGGTAAGTCATACGTGAGATCATATTTTACAAGATATCGCACATATCTTTATTCTTCGCAACGGGTTTTGACATTCTACACTGCCATCATTTAGAGCTCGGTTAGAAATACATTTTTATTTTTACAATTGTTGATATTATTTTGGTTGTTATTGTGACAATGCTTAGAGAAGTTCAGTATAGTACAAATAACAAATAAAATATACAGTAATAATCATACGTTTGAATGGGTAATTTGTAATTTTAAAAGTGGGTGAATCCTATAATTTGATAATCAAAACAAAATTTTGTATATTTATTTTTTAAGTAAATAAAATGTTAAGCAGTTTTAAAATAAGTAATTTCCCTACGCATTAATAATGAGTAAATGGGACACGCGCTATTAGATCGCAGTCATACATTTTCTAAGCCGCAGCAATATAAACGAGAACAAGATCCTCGAACAAACCGAAGTTTGCGAACTTATATCAGCCGCATGCAGGCGCACAAATGCCATGTTTCACCCGCCCGACTCTAATTAAACAACCGTTTTAATTAACACACTAAATTATATCTTAAATTAAATTCCGGTATCGTTTATCTACAAACTCCAACGCAAAGTTATCTCATCATACGCAAATATTAAACTAGAATTTTGCATAAAATTTAATATGGGTTTAGGTGGGTAACAAAAATGATCTGCGAAATCTGCATAAATTGTTCAGAATATATGTTTGAGGTACAGGTTTAAAGTGGTACTATCTGTGGGGTTCTTGTTATGTTAACAATTTATTATCTGTAGTTATTCAATCAAAAACTCATTCTTCCATACTTGCTTTTAAATACCAGCGGCGATAAAGTCCTCGCAGATCAAGCGATGCCCAGGGGCCCAAAAGGGCCCCTGGGCAAAAGGCAAATCTTTTGCTCATACATTATTTTTAGTTTCAAAATAGTTCTCTTCATATCTGTAGATATTCGCAAAAGGTCTGTACACTGGGTCCTGTCCTGTCCCACTGTTATTTGTTATTTATTAATTTATACCGTATTTTATCAGATAATGAAATTCTATACAAAATAAAGCTGATGTATCATAAGATTGATTCCATTGATTTCTTCAATATCTCATATGGTTTCCGAGATATCCTCGCTCAAAATTCGTGTAGTATCGCCATATTACCCAAATGAACTAATTCTTCTTCTATTTGCCATTCCGGCATAAGCGAATAATCAATGTCAGATATATAAAACAATAATATGCTGATTAGGATATTTAAGGTCTAGATAGAATAAACAGCATTATTATAACAACTAAATGAAACTGGGTACGTACTCATGTACTGACGTGGTCGAATATTATATAAAGTAGTGCAATTAGGTCACAAGAAGAATTGATGTATTGATGCGGTGAGGCATTGATGCGCAGAAACAAGTAAGCACTTAAGCGTTGAACGTTGCACGTCTCGCTGTGCACTGTGTTAAATAAATTAATACCAAGTAGCCCGACTGTCTCCATTCATGGGTGGTTAACCCACTACCTGGTGATCCCACAAATTCACCACCACATTCGCTAATTTTAAAAATAATATTTTGCTCCCTATAAGTTAATAAGGCTACTTGTAGACAAGTAGCGTAAATCAATCCTAGGCCCCTGGTAGAATTATCATACATCTCCATACAGTATCGAAATGACTAACGAACAGTATTGCTAAAAACAATTCACGACTGTGAACACTAAATAATATCGCTTAACTAACTTTGAAACAAAGTATAAGGTTCCATATAACTGTGTTATAATGAAGTATACTGTTATCGTGGAAGCTTATACAAGAAAGGGGAAATAAAATAAGTTTCCGGAACCAGCAGAGCGCCCTACCAAGCAGTAGAACGTCGCAGGACTAAAATTGCTATAATAAATCTTTTCCTGTAACTAACTGGTAACACCAGGGGTAGATCTATATAAGAATATTTCTGAAAAGAAGTATGTCATGTACAACAAATCCATTTAATTAAAAATATACTCAAAAAGTCGATACTATAAAAAAAATAAAATATATGAAATAGTAAATTCGAAATTATTTGCTATTAGGAAAATCATTAATGATTATGTATCATTGCCTACATTACCATTGTATGTCTACAACCACACAAATGTAAAGTGGTGGTGTTGCATATATCAGTAGCTTTTTAATATCAAAAATATTAACATGCTTGCCCACCATGTCCATTCTCTAGCGATATAATAATGTTGTATGATTTCATAATTATAAATATGGGTTCCAGGTGATTGCTTAAGTTACTTAAAAATTATTAAAACATCAGAAACAAAACAAACAACTCATAAACTGAGCCGCTGTGTACACTGCTTATGTGATAAGGATTCTGGATACAGTCTTCAACAACATGCAATAACCGTATTGGGCATAATATTAATATAATAATAACCATACAACAAACAGGAGCATTATTATAATAAGTTATGTGTAGTATGTAGTTATCTATGTCGAATTCTTCTTACTAGTTCTTTCTTACTGTTTATAGTGCTGAGCTAAGAATATTCAAATAAGATATTGATATTCAGCATTCATACAATAAAATATATTATCAAAGGTTGCGAAGACGAAAAAGAGATAAACATAAATCTTGAATACGTTTCTGAAAGGATTTGGAAGATGTATCGAAATAAGGCCATAAAGAAGGGTTATATAGAACCTAACTCAAATTTAGATATTATGCCTTGCTCGGAAAAAGTAACATAAATATGAGACTTTATGGTTTAAAAAGTTCCAGAATTATGAATATTACCATATACTTTAAAACACCCATTGTTTATAGTAACAATCAAGGAATAAAAACTGAAAACTAAAATTTTCGTAAACTTTATCTTACATTCCATTCCATTGTTTCAAGGGTAATTACCATTATGTTATTTATTATACCAGTGTTTTATTAATAGCCGTGTTTTATTAATAACTAAATTAAAAATCGCCAGTAAATTAAAAGACAATACAAATAGTTTCAACATGTAATATTATGAATTATCAAAGATACAAACTCATTAAACTATGTCTCATTAAAAATAAATATACACTGAAGCATCTTCGAAAAGGGTATGCGAAATTTTTAATCTCGGAGCAAAGTACGCTAGCGAAACGGTCACCGACCCAGATAAAATGGTAATATGTGTACATAGTGCAAATGGAGTGTATACAACTGTGCAAAGATTGAAAAATTAATATGCGTAATGTTTTAAATAACAATCTATTGTGAATATATAAAAATACGATAACAAGTTATTGGTTGGCAGGTAGCTGTTATCATACGGAAAGCCAAGTAACCAAGGAAGTGTTTTTTGTTTTTGTGAATAGACTTCCTTAACTACAGATAATAATGCAAAAAAGTTCGTAATGGCACCTGAAAGCGGTTGCCACGTTTAAACTTCTCTCCGAGAAAATTTATAATTAATATAGTAAAATTCAAGTAAATGATTTAACTTTGGGCATAACAGTAATCATTTCTGTTTTCAAGGTATTATGTAATGTAAATTAGTGAATGTCAAGCAATAGTGGTTTTATTCAAGCAATAAATAGTTATTTAGGGTGTCCTAGATACTTCTATAGCAGTTTTCATACCATCCAGATAAGAATTTCTAAGCTGTGAAACAACATAACAATAAGGTAATATATTTCCAAGAAGAATTTTGGAACCAACTGCCATCAATATATCGCTATTATAAATGAATAGATGTACTAGTTAAAATGCAAACCAATTGCTTTTCTTCCAAAATCAATTCATTAATAACAATAAAAAATTTTACATATTAAATATAATCTTTGCAAAGTAATAATCGTAACATTGAACAGAATATTGTTGAGCATAAAAAGAATGATAAAATAAGCACATAGATATACAAAATTTTCAGCATTGTGCACTGGTTTGTGAAGTGGCGCTCATGCAACAAAGAGTCAGCCAAGTCAAATAATAAATTTTACATATTAAATATAATCTTTGCAAACTAACTAGAAGATCAATATCAACAGAATAGCATTGACAGTCAATATCAAACAAGAAAAAGAAACAATATTTCACATTGATATAAGTGATAGCAAATTAAAAAATACAGCAGCAGCAAGTAATAATAAATTTGAGGGTAAATAAATCCCCAGGCAGTCAGCATTCCAGACGCCGGGCAGCGACATCTCGCTAGATGACACCACCACCAGGGCCCAGCAGCATTTGTTAGTTCGTGTACCAGTGAAAGAAAAAAAGTGATGTTTTGTGCAAGTTGATAAAAGGATTAAGATATTTTTACAAGGTAATAAACTATTCAAAATTTGCTAATATTAAGAAATATTGTCAGAGGACTTGGTCCCATGTAATAGATTTAAGTTACGTAGGTTTTTGGTCTCAGGATAGGAATAAGGTTCTAAGATTTTGTTTATTTTTATTAACCATACTTTATAATAAACATATGCAAACAACTTATTCTTTTTTGTTTTTGAGAAAATTTCAGGATATAATTTAAAAACTAATACAATTTGAGCTTCACTAAAATGTAATAAAGTTAATAAAAATTTGCATACAATAAATTTCAATTATGATGAGTCATTAACTTTATATTACAAATAATATTTTAAAGAAATTTATATAATAGACCTAACTGGACCCCCTCTAAGACTATAGAGTGCTCATGACTATGAAGTGATCCATCAGTTCAACTAAAAATTAGTGTTCATAGAACTGGCGCCCATAATAAAAGAAGGATTCAATATATCCAATTATCCAAAGATTTAATATATTCAATTATATATATATATATATATATATATATATATATATATATATATATATATATATATATATATATATATATATATATATATATATATATATATATATATATATATATATATATATATATATATATATATATATATATATATATATATATATATATATATATATATATATATATATATATATATATATATATATATATATATATATATATATATATATATATATATACATATATATATATATATATATATACATATATATATATATATATATATATATATATATATATATATATATATATATATATATATATATATATATATATATATATATACATACATATATATATATATATATATATACATATATATATATATATATATATATATATATATATATATATATATATATATATATATATATATATATATATATATATATATATATATATATATATATATATACATATATATATATATATATATATATATATATATATATATATATATATATATATATATATACATACATATATATATATATATACATACATATATATATATATATATATATATATATATATATATATATATATATATATATATATATATATATATATATATATATATATACATATACATATACATATACATATATATATATATATATATATATATATATATATATATATATATATATATATATATATATATATATATATATATATATATATATATATATATATATATATATATATATATATATATATATATATATATATACATATACATATATATATATATATATATATATATATATATATATATATATATATATATATATATATATATATATATATATATATATATATATATATATATATATATATATATATATATATATATATATATACATATACATATATATATATATATATATATATATATATATATATATATATATATATATATATATATATATATATATATATATATTGATATTAATTGTATTTATTTACTATTACAGCAAAACTTCATAGGGTCTGCAGCTGCTGCTTATGGTATGTTAATTACCCCAGACCCTTAAAATTTTACAAAGGATTATCCGCCTGTCCACTAGCCAAGATAAGGAAGATATAAATTTTATTTATTAATCAGGTTCTACGATAATATCTACTACTTTATACAACCACTGTTACTGTTGTTGACCAGCTACGCATCATCATAGATGTGCAAGGTATAACTAATATACTTTGCATTAAAAACCTGTATGGCGAGGCCCTTATGCACGTGTATGGCTCTTAGAGAAACGTCCGCGTCCTCGAGTAGGGTATTGGTATCAACTGGCAAAATTTCAGCTGTATATAATGAAATTTCGCTGTCTCAGAAAAGAAATTTGTTTTACGCATTTTCTATAGTCGGTGAGAAAATATGTATTATAAGTAGCCTATAATTCCAATACATATTTTGACAATACATCCAATTCCCATGAATTTCAATTATTTCAAAATGGCCAATTGACATATTGTGTGTATATCGCGTTGTGAAATATTTTTCATTTCGTTTGAAACAAAATTCCAGGACTTTTGTTAAACAAATTGTTAAATCTCAATCAGTTGCATCCATCTCCATTAATTTTTTGCTAGTTAAATTTTTAATAAATAATTTTCAACTACATTTGATGGTATTTTCCATTTCTACTTTGTGATTCTTAATATATAGATAATTAAAATATAGATAAAATGTAACATGTTATTAGTCGGGGTAACTATTATAGAAGAGGGGACGTTGGAACTGTTTTTCTTGTAAAGTGGGAGGAGGCCCAGAAAAGTCTGAGAACATCCACATTAGATGGTTAGGAAATTAATGGCCAACTAGTTACTATAGACAATTCATTAGAAAAGTAACGGATAAATTCAATATTTCTTAAGACTGACGTTTCTATCTAAAATCCTCGGATATTATTTTTATTTTTAATTCCTAGGTGTTCCGATTTTTTTATTAATTCGTTTAAACCTCTGTCTCTCAAAATAAATATAAAGTGTCCTATATTGCCGAACTCATAAAGAGCTCGTCTACAAGAATATGCCGAAATAATATATTGTTGCCACTGAAAAAAATATCGATGTCACATCCTGTACATCTAGAGAGCCATTTCTTGTATATTACATCAAAATAAGCGGAATTAAAAATAAAAATCGACGTGTCCGAGGGTTTTAGATAGGAACGTCTTAAGAAATATTGAATGTATCCGTTACTTTTCTAACGCACTGTATAATTAATATAATTATCTACTCTACAGCGATATATGTACTAGTAGGTATATCCTTATTTTTGACTGGTCTAAAGATGCCTCATTTTATCCGTAATTTTGTCGACATATTGTGCCGACATTGACCTATCTCAGCGACATCTATCGTGACAATGATCAAGTTTCTCATGGGTTTTAACAACGGTCATAAACATAGACCAAATATGGGCATTGACCCAAATAAGGGCACTGTCCAAAAAAAATAATTAAGAGAACTTTTTCTGTGCATATTACACTTTATTACGATGAGTAAGCCTAGACAACTTCGCGGCGGATGTTAATTAGTCTACCAACTATGAGACGTGCCAAATATGGGGACAACCACATAAATAACAACGAATAAATCTTGTTTAGTTTTATATGTCCGATATACGACGTTGCGATGCGATGCGATGTTGGGAACTTCAGATGTCTGATATGCGAAGACTAGATAAGTTTGTGTAGCCTCGTTAATATACCTATGTTTTTATTACTTTTTCTTATAT